>MU737802.1:31787-123369 GCA_026770625.1 Nicotiana glauca | reverse complement strand
TACAAGTGAAATAATACTAAAGAGAGAAGATACAAATGCCTTAAGAAGATAAGAAGGCAAATGAGAGGTGTATTTAATCCTAAACATTAGGCCTTCTTTTATAGGGGGAAAATCCCCCCCAACTTAAGTCTCCCACCGATGTGGGATTGTATTTGCCAAATTCAACAGTAATCAAGTATGCGAATATTCCATATCCAAATTCTTAAACAAAGAAGCACTACACAGAGAAGCATGAATACTAAAAATAAAAATTCAGTAGAAAAAATAGATCTAAGAAAAAAAAACTCACCAGAAGGCAGCTCGAGACAAAAACCACCCAAAAATTCAAGATGTCCAAAACTTTATTGTAAAACAGGAATGAAACACATGCATGCTGAGGAAAATGGAAAGAAGGTGTCTAATAACTTGCAACACTACAAAATTAAAACCAGTGTTCATCTTCAAAAGACCCAAATGATAAGAGATAAAATTAAAGAGAAATCAAATCACCAAAACCAAAAACTAAGCAAGAAGTTAAGGAAAAGGAAGAAAGAGAAAAACTCACCCGAAGATAGACATTGAAGAAGACGAAAGAGAAATGCAAAACTTGAAATCTTACTGTGAGAGGAAAGAAGAAGATAAAACAGAAAAAGGGCGAGGTAAAAATTATAGTCACGTGGTCTTTTCACTTAGACACCTGGATAAAAATAGAATTACCAACTTATCCCCAAATAAATTCATAATATCGAAAGTACCCTTGGTCGTCCAAGGATCCTTCACTTATTATATAGTTAAAAAAAATAATAGTAAGTAATAAGTAATGTGTTAATATGACTCTTGCTTTGATATGTTATTCTTTTTTTTAAGCACATGATTTTTCTTATTTGAAAACTCTTATCGTTAAGTTTATTAGTCCATGTTGTTGAGTGAGATTCTAAAAGGTAACTTTCAGAAAAAAATAGAACTTAAAAAAATGATGGGAAAAATGAGATGGTAACACTAATGTATTTGGGTCCTAAAGTTTGGTATTGTAAAATTTGTTTTCCTTATCAAAATAAACTAATCAATTTTAGTTAGTTCCTAGCGTTAGTTTGATCAATTGGTCGAATTAATTTCTAAAGTTGTTTTAACTGACTAATAATTTTATTAATCCTTCGATAATCCTCTCTTGACTTGCGGTAAATACTAAATAAATACTTTCATAACTCCTAGAGCATCACAATTATCCTAACTTAGGAAATAAGTAATTTAAAACGCTAGGCAATTTTAGGCGGTCTTCAAAAGTGGACCATGTGTTCTTGCACAATCCTTGGTTAATATCAATTACTAATAAAAATGATCATGTGCGCATTCCTGCTCCTTGACTCTCTAACTAACAAATTGTGTTTAGCCATGTGTTTATACTTATTCCTTGGTTTAAACGCACATGATAAAAAGACCTTGTGTGCCTACACGCTCTTATGCCGAAATCAATAAAATTCGATTAATTATTAAGCAGTACTAGACTATAGTAATTCAAGTCAAATAAAACACATTTTATCCAAAAATTAATTCAAGCCAATTTTAGTCAATAAAAGCGATCGTGCTAGAATCACGGGACTCGGGGAATGTCTTACACCTTCTCCCCGATCAACAGAATTCTTTACCCAGATTTTATTTTCGTAGACCATAATTAAGAGTCAAACCTTCCTTTTGAAAGGGGATTCAAATAAAAGGTAACTTGGAACACCAAAACTCAATTCCAAGTGGTGGCTCTAAATAATAAATAATCCCCTTTTAAAACGTCACTTTAATTGAAAAAACTCTTCTAACTCAACTACGTAATAGAGTTGTGTGGCAAAAAGAGGTGTAACAGCCCGTATATTCAACGAGGGTCACCTTCGAGAATTTTTAAGTGATAGGGCCAAGAACCACTTCAAAAACAGAGATTCGAACAGGTAGCATGAGCAAGAAGAACCATAACATGTAATTCACATGATCGGTGGTGGGGTCTGTGAGCACGTGATTTTGCCCTGTATATGAATTATTCCTAAAAAATTCAAATAAAATAATTTTTTTATTATTTTACAATTTTTTGTGAATTTTGTGATTTTTTTGGTAATTGTTTGTATTTTTATTTGTGCATTTTTATTCATACAAAAAATATAAAAATAAACTCGACTTGTATTTTAGGGTTTAATTTCATATTGTAGGATTAATTGGTAGTTTAATTGTTTTTAGAATAAAATATAGAAAAAATAACAAAAATAGTTCACTTTTGCATTTGTTAATTGTTTAAACTCTGAATTTATCCCGAGATAGATTTTAAAATAATTTTAGGAATTAATTAGTTTAATTTTTGAAATATATTAGGAATTTTTTTTTATTTTTATAAAATAAAAAAATACAAAATACAAAATGAAATTAAAAAAAAAGAAACAAAGGAATTGAAGAACAAAAAAAAAAAGAGGCTGTCTTAATTAAAAAAGCCACAATTGGGCTCATTTTTTGGCCGGATTTCCCCAGCCCAAACACACCAGGCCCAAACCCGCCCCAATCCAATTATCTCCACTTAACCCAAAACGACCCTGTTTTCACCTGGACGGTTGATCACATCCATTGGATTTTCATAATCCAACGGCTCATATTAATTGACTAAATCTAATATACCAAAACCCACCCCCAAACCCTTGAGACCGGCCCCATTCACACACCCTCCCCTTTCCCTTTCGTCTCCAACAGACCCTCCAAACAAAACCCCCCAAACCCTAGCCGACGGCGTACACCATCACCCTTAAGCCAACGGCAACCACTCAGATCCCGGCCAAAATAACACCCCCGAACCTCCAAAGCACCCTCTTTCCAAAAACCTGAACCTTATACTTCGAATCATCCTGGAACACTTCGAATCTTAGATCGAAGAACTCGGCCCAAACCATAGTTCATCCAAACAGCCCAAAAAATGCACCTCCTTGACCACCGAATCACTTTCTTTCCAAATATGTACTCCTTTCCTTTCGAATCTTAGTTGAACTTCTCAAAATTCAAATCTGAAATGAACCCTAAAATCCCAAAACGGGCAAAGGGAAATACTGTCGACGTATTGGGTTTAGTTGGACTTTATTCGTGTGTTTTTACTAAGAACACACGAATAATGACCAAGTGGACCAAAATGGGAGAAAATTCGGAAAATTCGAGTTGTGTTTCTATTGAATCAATTTTAGGTACTTCTGTTTTCTTTCTTTTTTGTTTGTTTTAGTTTCTTTATTTAGTTTTCCCTACCCCTTTTCTACGACCTTTTTTGATTGCTTCGTAAGGTTGCCATTTCAGTATGTGTAGTCGGACCTCTTGTTTTTATTTGTGAATCAATCATATGCTAGTTAGTTAGTTACAAATTGGTTTATGTGCAAATTTTAATCGAAGCCTTGCTAATTTTAACTCTAGGATGTGTTTGGACTCTTACTTGCATCTTTGTTTAAGAATCTGACTTGCCTGTCTGATGTTTGACTCATTAGGTAGCTCACTGATAATAACAATCAGCCATAGTTTAATTCTGGTTTGCTTCTGTTTAGGATAGATTCTGATAGTTTATGGAGTTCGTTTAGTAATGGTTTATTTGATAACAGATGTCTAAGGCTTAATTTAATAGGAGAGGTATGGGTAATTTGGTTTTGAAAAATTGAAAAGGTTTGGCTTGAGTATTCTGCCAGTAAGAACTGGTGTACCCTTAAACTAATGCAATTGTTAGGAATCAAGTCAGAAACGATATGGGGAGATTGATTAAACAATACTTCCCATAACCATGGAATTTAATAATAGGATTGGACACTTAGTAGTGGGGTGCTCAGGGAATATCATGGGCTTCATTTTTTCTAATGGTTTAGTGGTAAAACCTGGAAAAAAGGGTCTTGTTTTGGGTATAAAGGAAGAGGTCTAGGGAAGATTTCAGGGGAGTTTTTGGAGAGCCTGGGGAATCAGTTTTAGAGAGAATTTAAGAAGAGTTTCCTCTATTTGTTCCTTTACCTTGACCTCGTATTCCAACTTTAGTTTAATCTTCCAGTTCATTCCAAAACTCAAAATAGTTTGAATTATCTGCTTCTATTACATACTCGAGTCCTGAAAATATTCAGAATCATTGGGCATTGGTATTGTTTAGTTAGAGTTAACTATGGTTTAATTCGTTGGGTATACAAGTCTCCTGGGTCATTTCAGAGTATTTTGGCATTGTTTGGGCTATTCTGTTGGTTGTGTTTGGTTTTTTAACACACCCCTGGGTTTGAGTTTGATTTTTAAACTGTTGTTACTTATCTGCTACTGCTGACTTGTTCTTCTCCCTCACTGTAATTCATTTCTAGGTACACATATTTGAACTCAAAGTTGATGTAGCTTCAAGATTGATTGAAATGGAGGTTCAGACATTTCTTTGCATGGATATGTGGCATGTAGTTAAATAGACATTGATGATAGTATAGTGTATTTTAGTTGGATTTACATTCAATGAAACTAGAACTATGAAGTTTGTACCTAGGTGGATTATTTTTTTGGACTGTTAATTTATGGTTATTAGTTGTAGATTTGGTATGACTTAGTATTAGTTTTAATCTAGCCTTGTGATAAAAATCGAATCTCAGGATTATGTGGGTTTGTGATTGATGTAGAGGTCAGTATGTGATGCTCATTTCCATCTTTATTTAAAGCAAAAATAGGCAAGTCAAATAGTTCTACAGTGTAGTAGCATAAAACCAGCAATCTAATTAGTGATATCATCCCTTTGTTTCATTAAGCTCGTTATTTCGACATAGGAACAAGTAATTGCATGCTAGTGGTTAATATCAATGGCTCACTTGAATTTGAATCCGTTAATCCATTCGTGAATGTTAACAGAATCAAGTAACCGAGCCTTTAAAGTAATCTAAACCTAAATATGGAATTCAAATGATTAATGCTTTATTAGTTTGAATAGGTAAGCGTTTTTCTTCCTCATTATAATTCGTTGGGTGCACTCTGAATAAGTTAAAGCACTCTTAGTGATTTTGTGTTCAATTGGATTTGAAGCTAGGATCAGCAGTAGAGTTTGGACAGTTTTGGGCTTCAGTGCCGTTAAAAATGGTTCAGGTCTGGCTACAATAAAATGTTCATTCGAACCTGGGCCAAGATCTATAATTGATCGGCCTTTGAGCACACTTGGATAATGGCTTGATTTTATGGGTTGCGTTCAAAAACCCAAAAATGATTAGTTGACTTCATATGAGATGAATGAACCTAAGTACACTAATTCTTGAAAAATAAATTAGGACATTTCTCTTATTTTTAGAGACGAGATAATAAGTAGAAAATCGTAGTCACTTTAGGATTTGCCTTTAAATAAAAATGACGAGATGAGCCTCGCCAAACAAAATGCAACTTGTGGGACCCTCATTTCAATGAATATATTAAAAATACTTAGAAATTCGGGACAGACCGTTTAGCAAATTTCACGGTCTTCCCAAAAAATGATAGTACGTTAGACTCTTTAAACACGATTTTTAATAAAATTACATTCCTAAACTCGGGTGCAAATTTATGTGACCCAAATCCAAATCTCAACGGAGTCGAAATGTGTTGACAACTACGGGTGCATTGATTGCGATGTGGTTCGAGACGCGTTTTCACAATGTTGCAATTCTTTAACAATAATAATAAAAGCGGTTTGAATTTAAAAGGAACATAAATTATAACATGTATTAAAATCAGATATTTAGCCATTTACAATAGTTTAAGAGACCGTGTTAGAACCACGGGATCCGGGGGTGCCTAACACCTTCCCTCGGGTCAACAGAATTCCTTACATAGAATTTCTGGTTCGCAGACTTCACTTGGAAAGTCGAAGACTTCCTCGATTTGGGATTCAAGATAAACCGGTGACTCGGGACACCAAAAGCCAAAACATTTACCAAGTGGCGACTCTAAATAAATAAATAATCCCAATTCGAATAATATCACCTAAAATGAAAAAACTCCCTTACACATTATCCTTCGGGTTAGGTGTATAAAAAGGAGGTTTAACAGCTCTGGCGACTCCGCTGGGGGCAAAAACCCAGAATTCCGGTTAAGGGTTTAAGAATTCGAGCTTAGAATAACTGTTATTTTCGGCTTTATCTTATTTTCCTACACGTTTTCCTACTAAATGTGCTAAACGTTTTACCGCTTTGATATTATTTGGATTGTATATAAACTGTGCCGAAACCCTTCTCTTCTCACCTCCGGGGATGTGCTTACTAGTTGAGACTCCCTATTCTGTTAGTGTCATACCCTGAAATTAGAAAAGGGCTCGGACAAGTTACAAAGCCGGACGATCTTGTGGGTCCCCGGTACGTAGCCCCCTCCCCGACTCGAGTTGTCCGCTCGGGTACACTGTCTAGAACACATACCCAGGTTTTGAACTTAGAATAACTTGACCTCATGCCGGATCCCTAGTAGGAACGCTTATTTGCATCATGTTGCATTCGACTTAGGGGACTCAACACAGGGGTTGGGTCCGTCTAGGACAAGTAACCTGAAATGAAAAAGACCATCCTGCTGCATCCCGTCTGCTTTACGCATTTATTTGCTTCGGACATGCATGATGATCGGATTTGAAACATTGGAAAAAATTTGAAAAAAAGGGAAATAACAGTGTAGAGGGATAACTATGTTTAGAAAAATAAACCAATGTCAAAATAGTATCGAAACTCTGCCAAAATTTTGAAAGAAAAAAATATATATTTTTTATCATTTATAATAGCAAAAGAAAAAGAAAAAAAAGAGTCTTTATTTTGTTCTTCTTATTTTTAAATTGTTTGGTTAAAAATTTTTTTTTTTTAAAAATGTGTCAAAATTTAATTTTCGTCATAATTAAGTCAAGTGATGCCGTTTTGCCAAATATAGCCGAATGTTCCCGAAAGGGACGCCGAAAGGCTGACTTTGCACAAACGGCCACTTTTGGGTCATTTTTGGATTTTTTGACCCACACAACCTTAGAATCTTCGTCCCCGAGGCGCTGAAAGGCCGTGTTTGCAATATCAGGTTTTCTATATTGGAAAAACAAGAAAAAGAGTCATAAATAAGTTGGTGATGTTGTTTTTGCAAAAAATAACCGAATGTTCCCGAAAGGGACGCCGAAAGGCTGACTTTGCATAAACGGCCACCTTTGATCATTTTCTAGGCTTTGACCGGTTAAGCCCACACAACCTTAAAATCTTTCATCCCCAAAGTGTTGAAAGGTCGCGTTCGAAAAACCGAGTCTTCCATTTTAAAACTTGAAAAAAATAGTTAGTTTTGTTTTGACCCAAATAAAGTTTGCTTTTGTTTAATCACATTAAGAAATGTGCAGAATGAGCACGAGTCAGAATTCACCCGGAGCCCTTATAAACAAGATCCCGCTGGGGTTACACATGTGGTGGAACGACTTGGGTGAATCAGGGCAAGACAGGATCAAGTTGTACTTAGGAGGCCTTACTGGATTACTGAAGATTAATCCGAGAGGGGACATCGTAAAGGCATTAATCCCATTTTGGGACCCGACACATAACGTATTTCACTTCTCAGATTTCGAGCTCGCGCCGACATTAGAAGAGATAACGGGGTACATCAGGGGTCCCAAAATTCCTTTGAAAAAATAGTACTTGATTGCTCCAAGGGCCGTAACCATACACAAGTTCTTAGACACTTTGAAGATACGCAGAACGGTCCACAACCCAGATTTGGCAAAGGGATTTTGTACTCTTTCATTCATATACAATAGATACGGTCATGTCGGAGGGTTCAACAATCCAGAAAGCAGAATTTGTATCAAGGACAACCGCCTGAAATGGGAAGAGCATAGATGTATTGCGTTTATGGTAGCCTTTATGGGACTTCTGGTGTTTCCTAAAAAAGACGGGAAAATTCACGTACAAATCGTCGGGGTCGTCAGTACTTTGCTCACTCAGGATAACAACACTCTGGCACCCATGATAATAGCCGACATCTTCCGCGCTCTCACTGCTTGCAAAGCCTTCTTTGAGGGTTGCAATATATTGCTGCAAATGTTGATGATTGAACATTTATGTCACCACCCGCAATTTATGAGCTATGGGTCATCGAAGAAGACATGTATAGAAGAGTTTCTATAAGGGTCGACGGGATTAGTTTGCTAGAAGGGGTCACCGAATGGGTAGCACGCCTGCGTTCTGTCACCGCGAGCCAGATAGAATGGACATTTGGGTGGCTATCGGTGGATGAAGTCATATATATGTCAGCCACAAGATCTCATTTGCTGCTGATGGGTCTCCAAAGTATCCAACCATATGCCCCGTACCGAGTCTTGAGGCAGTTGGGCAGGTGCCAAATAGTCCCAAAGGATGAAGATCTCAGCAGCCAGGTAGTCAAAATTGGGCCTAATGGGCAGCTCCCCGAAGCAGTCGTTCGCAAAATTTGGAATAAATGTCAAACCTTAGGCAAATACTTGCGTAAAGGATAGGTCCAAGGGCGAAGCATTGCCGGGATACGTTGCTTGGTATAGAAGAGAACTTGGGTTCGAAAGGCCAGCTAAAAGACCTCACCTCCGAGATTTCGCCGAGTCATCACAAGAGCAATGGGCCTGGTTGGCCAAAGAAAATAAGTATAGGGCCATACTGGGTTACTGAAGATTAATCCGAGAGGGGACATCGTAAAGGCATTAATCCCATTTTGGGACCCGACACACAACGTATTTCACTTCTCAGATTTCGAGCTCGCGACGACATTAGAAAAGATAGCGGGGTACATCGGGGGTCCCAAATTTCCTTTGAAAAAATAGTACTTGATTTCTCCAAGGGCCGTAACCATACACAAGTTCTTAGACACTTTGAAGGTACGCAAAATGGTCCATAGCCCAGATTTGGCAAAGGGATTTTGTACTCTTTCATTCATATACGACAGATAAGGTCATGTCGGAGGGTTCAACAATCCAGAAAGCAGAATCCGTAGCAAGGACAACCGCCTGAAATGGGAAGAGCATAGATGTATTGCGTTTATGGTATCCTTTCTGGGACTTCTGGTGTTTCCTATAAAAGACGGGAAAATTGACGTACAAATCGTCGGGGTCATCAATACTTTGCTCACTCAGGATAACAACACTCTGGCACCCATGATAATAGCCGACATCTTCCGCGCTCTCACTGCTTGCAAAGCCTTCTTTGAGGGTTGTAATATATTGCTGCAAATATGGATGATTGAACATTTATATCACCACCCGCAATTTATGAGCTATGGGTCATCGAAGAAGACATGTATAGAAGAGTTTTCTACAAGGGTCGACGGGATTAGTTTGCCAGAAGGGGTCACCGAATGGGTAGCACGCCTGCGTTCTATCACCGCGAGCCAGATAGAATGGACATTTGGGTGGCTATCGGTGGATGAAGTCATATATATGTCAGCCACAGGATCTCATTTGCTGCTGATAGGTCTCCAAAGTATCCAACCATATGCCCCGTACCGAGTCTTGAGGCAGTTGGGCAGGTGCCAAATAGTCCCAAATGGATGAAGATCTCAGTAGCCAGGTAGTCAAAATTGGGCCTAATAGGCAGTTCCCCGAAGCGGTCGTTTGCAAAATTTGGAATGAACGTCAAACCTTGAAGGAAAATACTTGCGTAAGGGATAGGTCCAAGGGTGAAGCATTGCCGGGATACGTTGCTTGGTATAAAGGAGAACTTGGGTTCGAAAGGCCAGCTAAAAGACCTCACCTCTGAGATTTTGTCGAGTCATCCCAAGAGCAATGGGCCTGGTTGGCCAAAGAAAATGAGTACAGGGACAAGATGGGAAAACTGGAGAAGCAAATCCAAGACCTTGAGTTTAAGAACAGTGTGCAAGCTGCAGCCAATGAGAGGGACAAAAAGAAGCTGGCTCAAGAAAATGAAGCCCTGAGAGCCCAAATCCGACAGATGAGGATAGATGCTGACAAGCAACAAAGGAGTTGGTCGGATGAACGGTTGATAAAGGGTTTGGAAAGGGAAATTGTTGAGTGCCAAGACAAAATGAAGGAATCTGAGGGTACCGCGGCAGCACTTCAGGCATAGTGGGCAAAAAGAACAGAAGAACACACCCATTACTTGCAGCAATTAAAGAGGGATTATGAAAAAATCATTGTCCATCTGAAAAGAAAGATGACCACCCTTGAAGACGAAGCAATTAAGCAAGCCAAAGCTTTCGAGGCCGAAAGTGGACACTGCTATGACTTATTGGCCCGAATGGAAGCAGAAATACAGCAGTTGCGGAATCAACATCTTCAGGATTCTCAAGTATTGGAAGCCCGTAATGATCAAATAAGGTTTCTGCTCATAGAAAAAGGTCGAACCAGGGACAGGGTTGAGACTATTGCCCACGCCATTGTCAAGAAATACCGAGTGTGTGAAGACATGACCCGCTCTACCTTCTTCTCAGCAATGATGATTTTTGTCAAGAGAATAATGTATGAATTGGAGCAATTGGAAAGATATCTTGCACCCAAGCCCGCGGCGAGGCCGAACGATGCCCCGCGGACACCACAGTTTGAAGCTTTAATGTACTCGTAGCTCGAGTCTGTATTTTCTTTTCCTGGAGTCTGTTGTCTGTTAGAGTCCATTTTCCTTTTCGTACTAGAGTATGTTAGTAGTGTTTGAGTCTGTACTTTGTTTTAAGGCTTTTGTTTCCCTTTCAAAATTTCTAGTTGGTAATAAATGTTTTATTAATGAAATAGAAAATTCCCAAAAAAATGGTTTTCTTTATCCTTTGCATTCATTTTTTGCGAACTACGCTTGGTCTAATTCGTTCGGGGTCATGATACGTAGGCAATCTTCATCAGATTCGACCGTAAACCTAAATAAAGTATGTAAATAAAATAAAAGGAAATAAGGAAAAGCATAAAGAAAGGCCGGGATGACGCATGCAGCCGTTGCAAAACATGTAGAAATCCATCTAACTGTATAGGTGCATCATACCCCAACGTGAGATTACCTATATGTTACTTGTCTCAAATTAACCAGTTATTGCTGTGTTCAGGTTCTATAAAAAGGTGATTGGTTTTGTGGTAATCTGGCCTCACATTCATATTTCACGAGGTCAAAAGGAAGTGTGCAGCCATCCTTCACAAGGTCGAGAGAAAGTGTTCATACATACTTCACAAGGTCGAAAGGAAGTGTTGAAATGTCTTCAGAAATTCCTCTACCAACGATTCCTATTTCGGAGGAAAGTTCAATATCAGCCATCCCCACTTCTGAGTCAGCGACTGCTGAGGAAAACAGAGTTCTGCGTCTCTGCATAATGGAAATGTGGGACGCCTAGAGTAATGGAAGAGAACTACCGACTACGATCCCGGGATTCCCTGAGATGTTTCCTAGGGCAAGTGGGACTTCCAACGTCCCCATAAGTTATCCAACTACCCCGTTCGGGCATCCCACTATTTCAGCTCACTTCACCGGATCACTTTCTGAGTATTACCCCCAGGTGTCAGCGATAGGTGTAGCTTCAAACATATTCACCGCACCGCCTTATTCAGCCACGGCACAACCCGCTCTACTCAGGCCCAACTTCGAATCCTCTTCATTCACATTTCAAGAGCCATCTTTCTCATTGGAACCTACCCGGTTTACCACCAATGCTTATCCTCAGCCGCCTCGAGACGAGCTTACACCGGGGCGAGATCAAACTCCCAAAGCACCCTAGCTGGATGAGATGTCCAAAAGAATGAGAAGTCTTGAGCAAAGTTTAAAAATATACAAGGCTTAAGTGGGCGGAAAAGTGTGTCCTATACTGATTTGTGCATGTTCCTCCATGTGCATTTTCCATTGGGATTCAAAACCCCAAAGTTTGAGAAGTACGATGGGCACGGTGATCCCATCGCTCATCTCAAGAGGTACTGCAACCAGCTACGAGGAGCTGGCGGGAAAGAAGAACTCTGCATGGCCTATTTTGGAGAGAGTCTGGTTGGTATCGCATCTGAGTGGTACATGGACCAAGATATATCCGGCTGGCACATATGGGATGATCTTTCCAGAGACTTCGTCAACCAGTTCCAATACAATATTGACATAGCTCCAGATCGGAACTCGTTGACAAACCTAAAGAAGAAACCCTCGGAAAGCTTCCGAGAATACGCAGTTAAATGGCGTGAGCAGGCATCCAGGGTAAAACCTCCAATGGATGAGGTCGAAATGGTCACGGTCTTCCTCCAAGCCCAGGAGCCGGATTACTTCCAAAATATGATGTTCGCAATGGGTAGACCATTCACTGAAACCATCAAGATTGGTGAAAAGGTCGAGAATGGTTTGAAAACTGGTCGAATTTTGAGCCAATCCGCTATCAGGGCTACCTCCCAAGCCATTCAGGATGGGTCTGGAGGAGTAGCGAGGGAAGAAACGTCCATGGCGGCATCAGATGCAAGAAAATACCATACCCCCAGGTCTTTTTTTCCGGAAAGACCTCCGCATCACTACTACACCCACCAAGATATGGCGTATACTCCTCAGCCCTACATGGTCATGAATGCTCAACCTTATGGCCGACCACCGCAACAAGCCAACCGAAACCAAGCTCCGCTTCCAAGAAATCAGCCTCCTTATCGAAACCACTATAATTCCTAACCACCCCGGAATAACTTCCGTCCTCGGGAACCACCCAGGAGACAAACTTTAACCCCCATCGGTGAACCATATTCTGAGTTATCCCAAAGCTTGTCCAAATGGGTTTCCTGCAACCCATACCCCCAAACGGGCAAAACCCGGAATCACCATCATATCAGCGGGGTGTCAGATGTGCCTATCATTCAGGGGCAGAAGGGAACGATACGAACAATTGTTGGACTTTAAAAAGGGCAGTGGAGGACTTGATAGAACAGAGAAAGATAGTGGTAAGGGACGAGGAGGTCCCAAATGTGACTAATAATCCCTTGCCCGCTCACAATAATGGGCCGGTGATCGGGATGATCTGTGAAGACAAGGAGTTTGATCCCACCTTAAAGCCCATAATTGTTATTGCTGATGCAGAAAGGAAGCCTAAGGCAGCCTCGAAGCAAGAGAAATGGGAAGAGAAGGCTAAAACTGTCAAGCTAGAATTTGAGAAGAAAGTCGAAACAAAAGCAGAGGCGGTGCCTCCTAAAAATGGGGTCCTCTATGTCCCGCGAGGTCACCAAGAAAAGCCATTGGTCGCGAGTACTCTAAAGAGATTTGAAGTGAAAAAGGGAACACCAATGTATGTGCCAAAAGAGCATATGTGGTTCGGGGGGCAATTAAACCACTTCGGCTGAATGAGCCAGTGGTTATTGGACGCGTGCCACAGAAGCCGATGACAGACCCGTCTGCAGTACCATGGAATTATTAACATGCGTTAGTTACATACAAAGGTAAAGAAATCACAGGAGAACTCCCGGGGAATACCGTTGCTAAGAAATATTCAGGGGTACAAGAGATAAACAATGCCTCGCAGAATCGCTTTCCACGCAAAAAGCCGGTGAACGCTGAGGAGGCAGCGGCTTTCTTTCAGAAAATGAAGATGCCCGACTATGAAGTGGTAGATCAGTTGAACTCAAAGTTGATGTAGCTTCAAGATTGATTGAAATGGAGTTTCAGACATTTATTTGCATGGATATCTTGCATGTAGTTAAATAGATATTGATGATAGTATAGTGTATTTTAGTTGGATTTACATTCAATTAAACTAGAACTATGAAGTTTGTACCTAGGTGGACTGTTTTTTTTACTGTTAATTTGTGGTTATTAACTGTAGATTTGGTATGACTTAGTATTGTTTTTAATCAAAAATCGAATCTCAGGATTATGTGGGTTTGTGATTGATGTAGAGGTCAGTATGTGATGCTCATTTCCATCTTTATTTCAAGCAAAAATAGGCAAGTCAAATAGTTCTACAGTGTAGTAGCATAAAACCAACAGTCTAATTAGTGATATCATCCCTTTGTTTCATTAAGCTCATTATTTCGACACATGAACAAGTAATTGCATGTTAGTGGTTAATATCAACGGCTCACTTGGATTTGAATCCGTTAATCCGTTCGTGAATGTTAACAGAATCAAGTAATTGAGCCTTTAAAGTAATCTGAACCTTAATATGGAATTCAAATGATCAATGATTTATTAGTTTGAATAGGTAAGCGTTTTTCTTCCTCATTATAATTCGTTGGGTGCACTCTGAATAAGTTAAAGCACTCCCAGTGATTTTGTGTTCAATCAGATTTGAAGCTAGGATCAGCAGTGGAGTTTGGACAGTTTTGGGCTTCAGTGCCGTTAAAAATGGTTCAGGTCTGGCTACAATAAAATGTTCATTCAAACCTGGGCCTAGATTTATAATTGATCGGCCTTTGAGCACACTTGGATAGTGGCTTGCTTTTATGGGTTGCGTTCAAAAACCCAAAAATGATTAGTTTACTTCATATGAGATGAATGAACCTAAGTACACTAATTCTTGAACATTAAATTAGGGCATTTCTCTTATTTTTAGAGACGAGATAATAAGTAGAAGACCGTAGTCACTTTAGGATTTGCCTTTAAATAAAAATAACGAGATGAGCCTCGCCAAATAAAATGCAACTTGCGAGGCCCTCATTTCAATGTATATATTAAAAATACTTAGAAATTCGGGACAAATCGTTTAGCGAATTTCACGGCCTTCCCAAAAAATGATAATACATTAGACCCTTTAGGCACGGTTTTTAATAAAATTACATTCCTAGACTTGGGTGCACATTTATGTGACCCAAATTCAAATCTCAACGAATTCGAAATGTGTTGACAACAACGGGTGCATTGATTGCAACGTGGTTCGAGACGCGTTTTTACGACGTTGCAATTCTTTAACAATAATAATAAAAGCGGTTTGAATTTAAAAGGCACATAAATTATAAGATGTATTAAAATCAGATATTTAGCTATTTACAACAGTTTAAGCAACCGTGCTAGAACCACGGGATCCAGGGGTGCCTAACACTTTCCCTCGGGTCAACAGAATTCCTTACGTAGAATTTCTGGTTCGCAGACTTCACTTGGAAAGTCAAAAACTTCCTCAATTTGGGATTCAAGATAAACCGGTTACTTGAGACACCAAAAGCCAAAACCTTTCCCAAGTGGAGACTTTGAATAAATAAATAATCCCGATTCGAATAATATCACTTAAAATAAAAAAAATCCCTTACACATTATACTTCGGGGTAGGTGCGCAAAAAGGAGGTGTGACAGGGTTGATATTCCTCAAGGACCGGTATTCAAACGTACCAAAGTGATAATCACAAGGGAGAAGTGAACTCAGGACTACTTACCAGAAGAAATCTTGTCCTTCAACAATAAGGATACAGAAAGGATCGAAAAACTTCACAATGATGCATTGGTAATATATGTACTTATGAATAAAATTCAAGTTAAATGTGTGTTGTAGCTTGAAAAATATTATTCAAACGAGGGTCATAGAGAGACTCGACCTCCAGGATCAGATCGTGCCAAGTGAAACCACCAAAGGAGAAATCATTCTGCAAGTAAATGTGGCTGGAGCTATCCAAGGAAAAAAGTTTCATGTAATCAAAGGTGACATGAGATACAACACGCTGCTCGGAAGACCTTAGATTCATAATATGAGGGCAGTACCCGCAACGCTTCATCAAGTCCTGAAGTTCCCTACATCAGAAGGAATCAAAACGTTGTACGATGAATAACCCATCGCCAAAGAAATGTTTTCAAACGATGAAGTAGTACTGGTATAGACTCTTTCATAAACAAATGGATTGGAGTCAAAGGGAAAGCAAGAAGTCAAATAGCAATCACAACCATCGACCTCGATCCGACCGGAGGAGAAGGAAACTTTCGAGGATGGAAATTACATGATACCTCGAACCTTCATAATCCCTGATGACCCTAATGTAATGAAACCAACAGTCGAAGAGCTAGAATAAATCATATTGATCGATCATCTGCCAGATCGAAAGACATACCTGGGCACGGGGTTAACCCCCTAGCTCAGAAAAAACTCATTCAATTCCTTTTAATAACATGGATTGATTTGTTTGGTCCCACCTAGATATGACAGGAATCCCACTGGAGATAACAACACATTGTAGACATGTGATTTTTGACCCTCTCCAAAATTTTCATATTTTAGCACGTAAATATTTTATTAGATCTAATATAAATACTTTAACTAATTTTGACTATTTTACTTTATATAATGACAAACAATATTACAAAAAAATATTTTTACATCTTTACGTTAAAGTCAATTAGTATATTTATATTTATAGTATTATAACATTTAAAAATACAAAAAAAATTAGTTTCACTCTTAATATTTAATTTTATATTAGTTTATTTTAATTTAGAGTGATTTTTTTATTTTATAGATACATTGTATTATTTGGTCCTTTTAGCCTAAGTTCAAGCCCAAAAAGACATAGTCCAACCCAATTACCCTTAGACCATTCTTCCAATCCATTAACCCACTTAAATGCAAGATTTAATCATAGTCATCTATTTCATTCTAATCTAATAGCCATCACCCCTTCCCATCTCCATATAAAATACTCAATTATAAAAATCCTACCCTAAGTTTTCAATTCCTATCATTCTAAAGCAACAAAAAACGGCGGCATTGGCCCAAAAGCCGAGACCATCGTCTCCATTTTGAGGCAACGACAACTTCTTCTGTTGTCAACTCGCAACAACGCATAGAGAGGACTAGAAAAGAAAATAGAACTCTCATATTTTCCTAATACAAAAGACACACATACGAAGGTGTTGGGAAATGGAATTTGGAAGGTAACTTTAATGTAATATTATGTCTGATCCAATAGAGAAATGGATGTTGGAAATGATTTTGCAATCAGCCAAAAACGGAAGGAAATATTTAAGTTATAACTGAAGAAAAATGTTTGGATTTAGTGTTAGCATTGAAATTGGTAAAATGGACGACAGAGGAGGTCCTTGTTCAGTTGCACGCAAAGGCTAATTTTGATGTCGATTCGAGGTTCCGATTCAAGGATTGTTATTTTGTTTAGCCCGATTAATTTGCAATTTTAAGCTTTGTTCATTAATAAAAGGTCTATTTCTTAACTTTGTTCTTAATTAATTTTCATTCTCACTTTAACATTTGTTTCTAGCTCTCTTCTTTTGAACCTATTTGCACAATTTTAATGGCTGTACATTTCTCTACTCTATATATATTACCTATTTTCTTGGTTTTCCTTTGGTTCTTTGAATGATTGGTGGCGTATAAGTTCTTGTTTAAAGTTGGTTGGTTTTATTTTGATAAGTGATTGTATTAATTGGAAATTGGGATGTAGTGTTTTCATGAAATGAAGGGAGGCGGGGTTGCTTTAATTTTCATAATTAGTTGTTGTGTAGTTATTGTAAATTGTGTTGCTTAAAATGAAGGAGTCATAGGGGTGACATCGAAAAAGGATGGGATATGGTTCAAATATTTGCATCCTCCCTTAATTCCTTATCCATAAATCATGGCCTCTTAATAATCTCAAATTAGTTTTAAATACGAACATAATTGAGTACAATCCTTTGAAATTAGAATTCGAGGCGTGCCATTTAACAAATTTTCATGGCCCTCACAAAGTTAAAAATGCCTAGTTGCTTTAGGCGCGTTGTTTTAATAATTTATCTTCCTAAACTCGGGTGCGCGTTTATGTGACCCAAATCCAAATCTCAACAGTAGATTAAATGTGTTGTGGACTGCGGGTGCATTTTTGTGACATGGTTCGAAACATATTTTAAATGACGTTGTAATCTTCCTTTAAAAAATGAATAAAGCGGTTATAAAGTTAAAAATTGAACCATAGGTTAAAACATGTATTAAAATCAGATAATAGGCCAACTGTAATGGTTTAAGCGACCGTGCTAGAACCACGGAATCCGGGGGTGCCTAACACCTTCCCTCGGATTAACAGAATTCCTTATCTAGAATTTCTGGTTCGCAGACTTCACAAGAAAAGTCAAAATTTTCCTCGATTTGGGATTTAAAATAAACCGGTGACTTGGGACACCAGAAAACAAACCCATCCCAAGTGGCGACTCTGAACAAAAATGAATAAATAATCTCATTTTGAATAATGTCACTTAAATTGGTAAAACTCCCTATATACTACCTTCGGGTGTGTAAAAAAGGAGGTGTGACCTCTCTGGCGACTCTGCAGGGGACAAGAACCTAGAACTTCGATTCAGGGTTCAAGAATTCGATCTTAGAATAGTTGTTATGATTGGTTTTATCTATTATCTGATTTTTCTATATGTTTGAGCCTAATGTGCTAAATGCTTTTACCGCATTCATATTCTATGAATTGTATATAAAATTGCTACGAAATCTTTCTCTTCTCATCTTTGGGGATGTGCTCACTGGTCGAGACTCCCTGTTCTGTTAGTGTCATACCTTGAAATAAGAAAAAGGCTCGGACAAGTTACTAAGCCGGATGGCCTTTTGGTTCCCGGTACGTAGCCCCCTCCTTGGCTCGAGTTGTCCGCTCGAGTACATAGGTCTAGAACAATAAACCAAGGTTTTGAAACTAGTATAACAAAGCCTCATGCCAGATCCCCAGTAGGAACGTTTGTTTGCATCACGTTCATTTGACCTTGGAGACTCAACACAGGGGTTGGGTCTGTCTAGGACAGGTATACCCAAAATTAAAAAGACCATCTTGATGCATCTTATGTGTTACTTGCACATCTATTTGTTTCCCCTTGCATGTTGACCGGCTTCTAGAATAGAAAAAAAAGGAAAAAGAAAGAAAGTGAGAGGTAGGTATTTAGAAAATTCCGTAACTCTGCCGAAATTCTAAAAAGAAAAGTCATTTCAAAATGAGCCAAAATTTCAAGTGCCATGTTTCCCGTGTACCGTCAAAGCTGACTGAACTACACGGGTCTGATTCTCACCGGATATGAGATACCTAGGCAAACCTCATCGGTTCCGGCCCAATTTTCAAAAATCCAAAAATATTTTCCATTAGTTCCTTCTTTAAAAATCTTTCCTTAGAAAATTTAAAAAGTAATTTTTAAACTCCAAAAAAAAAATGATTTCCTTATTTTTAATGTCTTTCACACGAAAAAATAAAATTCAATAAAAATCAAAATTCAAAATACGGGTTTTCTTCATTTTGAAGTATTTTTCAAAAAAAAAAATCAAAAACAAAATCCAAAAATACTCTTTAGATGTCTTTCTTTTGTAAATTTCCATAATTGTTTTTGAGAAATCGAAGTCCAAAAATATTTTTTGTTTCCTTTAGAAGTACTTTTGTAAATAAATAAAAACTCAGAAATCCAAAATATTTTCTTAAAAAGTCCCTCTTTCGAAAATTAAGAGGCAAATTTTAAAATGCAAAAATATTTTTTTTCTTCTTTAGAAAAAGAGAAAACTATTGAAAATATAAACAAAAATATTTTCCTTTACTTTTGAAATTCCCAAAGTTCAAATCAAAAGAAAATAAATTGTTAGAAGTCTTTCTTTCAAAAAATAAAAGAAAAATAAAAATAAAAAATCGAAAAAAATATTTCTTTTAAAGCAGTTCTCTCAAAAATTCCAAAAAATAAAAATAAAAAGAAAAGAATAAAAAATCAAAAATATTTTTCTTTTGCCTTAAAGCTTTCATGGTTTAAGTTTCAAAAAACGTATAAAAAAAAGAGTTAGCTTATTTAATATATTCTCGATCTTCTCGAACTACGCAAGATCTAATTCATACGGGGTCATGATACGTAGGCAATCCCCATCGAATTAGCCATAAAATTAATTGAAGGACAATAAACTGAAGAAATAAAAGAGAAAAAAAAGAGTGACAGGAAATAAAAGAGTGACAAAAAACAAAAACAAAAAAAAAAGAAAAAAAAGAGAGTGCCAAAAATAAAAGAGCGGCAAAAAACGAGATGAAAAAAAATAAAAAGTGATTAAAGAGAGGTAGAAATGAAGAAAAGAGGTACAGAGTGAAAATGGCTAGTTAATGCCGGGATTAAGTATGCAACTGTTCAAACACACTATAGAAGCATTTAACTGTTAGGTGCATTGCATCCCAATGTGCTATTTCCTATGTGTTAAATGTTTCAAAAACTAACAAGTTTGTTGAATGTGCAAATTAGCCAGGTTTAGGTGGTTGGTTTTGTTGGTAGTCTAGCCTCCCCTCCTTCACAAAATTTAAAGGCGCAGATGGCCTCCGCAAGCAATCTACCAATCATCAGTCCTGAGGATAGCCCAACATCGGCTATTCTGTAGCTAGAATCAGCAGCTGCTGAAGAGAATAAGATGTTGTGTCTCCGCATAATGGAAATGTGGGACGCATGGTCTAATGTTAGAGAACCGCTAAGTGCAATCTCTGGGTTCCCTGAGTTGATTCCCAAGTCAAGTGAGGTTACTAACGCCCATGTGCTCAACCCGCTCATTCCATGCGGGCACCCTCCAATGTTGTCTAATGTTCCTGGCATGCCTTCTGTGGTTCACCCCTAGGCACTGCCTCCCACGACCATCTTTCAGGGTCCACAGATTCAACCTTCGCAAATGGCTCGGAAGATGAAGAGTCTAAAACAGAGCCTGAAAAAAATCCAAGGTCTCAGTGGCCAAAAGAGTGTCTCATACTCTGACCTCTGTATATTTCCCCATATCCACTTGCCAGTTGCCTTCAAGATGCTAAAATTTGAAAAGTACGATGGGCATGGAGATACGGTCGCTCATCTGAAATGATACTGTAACCAATTGAGGGGTGCTGTCGGAAAAGAGGAGCTGCTAATGGCCTATTTTGGGGAAAGCCTCACCGGAATCGCTTTTAGTGGTATACGGATCAAGAAATTATCCATTGGCATGTGTGGGATGATATGGCTGGAGATTTTGTTCGCCAGTTCCAGTATAATGTGGACATCGCTCCCGATAGAAACACTTTGTCCAATTTGAAAAAGAAAACCCGGAAAGCTTCCGCGAGTATGTTGTCAAATGGCGTGAGCAAGCTGCAAGGGTAAAGCCTCCAAGGGATGAATTTGAATGGTCATGGTCTTTCTGCAGGCCCAAGAGGCTGACTACTTCTAGAACATGATGTATGCTGTGGGAAAGTCATTTGCTGAGGCTATCAAAATTGGGAAAATGGTTGAAAACGGTTTAAAAACAGGTCGAATCTTGTGTCATGCTGCTTTCAAGGCCATATCATAGTCTGCTCATAATGGTTCGGAGGGTTTGATGAACATACATGGGGTTGAAGATGGAGCCATGACAGTTTCAAGCTCGAGGGGGTGGGGCAGGTCATTCAGCCAATCGTATATGCCTCCTATCATCCCACCACACTATTACCCCTTTTCAGATGTTGCTTATACTGTGGCACCGCCTCCCTATGCGGTGATGAGCGCGCAATCTTACATGCGGCTACAACATTATACCAAAAACCAAGCTCCACCTCCTAAAAATGTTCATCCTTACCAAGCTCCATATAATCTTCCGCCAAATGATCCCCAATACAATCCTCACCAAAAAGAGCCTTTCAGAAAGAATCTGTTTACCCCTATTGGTGAATCGTATTCAAGCTTGTTCCAAAAGCTAATCAGGCTAGATCTACAGCAGCCAGTGGCCCCGAACCGGCCGAACCACGAGTCCCCCTCGCACCGAGCTGATGTTAGATGTGAATACCACTCTGGAGCAGTAAGACATAGTACAGAGGACTGTTGGACCCTCAAAAGGGCAGTTGAAGATTTGATTGAAGCTGAAAGAATCATTTTTCGGGATGAATAAGCTCCTGATGTAATGAATAATCTATTGAATACTCACAACATCGGGCCAATAGTCGGAATGATTTGTAAAGCTGAGGAATTTGATCTGGCACTGAAGTTCATTGCAGCTATGGCCAAAACAGAAGAAAAGCCAAAAAAACGGTCATTAAGCCTGAAAGATCCTCATCAAACGGGAGTCTCGGTAGCCAGTCTTGCTATCCTTTCTATGTCCGAACTATCTCACGGTGTGATCCGAATGTTTTACTTTATTGTCTTACTTTTCAATGTTAACCCTTCTATCTTCAAAAATCAAATAAAAGGAAAAATAAAAAAAATAAAAATAAATCAAATGAAATCAATATTTCATTTTCCAAGAATATTTCTTTTCTTAATCTTGTCATTTTTTCTCATTCTTTTTTTTTAGTCCTGTTAAATGCAGATTTCAATAATATGACATGCTTGCGGACTTCATTCCCAGATCCCAAAACGCTGTCAGACTTCGAAATAATGAATCAAGAGTCAAATGTCAAGAAGATAAGTTCGATGAAATAAAACAAAGAGTTGGAACAGCTGAAGGAAAATTGGTTCCAGAGTGAAAAGTTTAATACATTGCAACAAGAGTACAACAAAAAGAGTGTGTTGTACTTGGGACACATCGAAGGAAATGTCCCTAAAATAGTTGTCAATGTAAATGCGGTGAAAAGGTACTATATTGGATCCTCCGTATAATTCTAATATTCTTCGGTTGGGATGACGAAGGCTTTCATTAGCTACCCAAACACTATCAAACCTTTGCAAACCCTTTGAGATGGCTCACATTCTTTGATTACCCTCTTTGGAACCAGAAAGTGTTATTGAAAAATGAAATGAAAAAAAGAGAGAAGAAAAATAAAAGAAAGATACAGAAAGGAAGAAAGAAGAAAATACAAAGAAAATGAAATGAAAGAAATGAAAAAAAAGAAGAAAAAAAACATGTTTTCCTGAACTACATTCGACTTGATTCCAAAAGGATACGCAGGCAGCCTCCCTCTGGGGTTCAGTCATACCAACATAAAAACCCAAAGTCCCCCAAAAAAGTGAAACTGGGGCAGATGTTGTAGTGGTTCGGCGATGATCTCGCCCAAAAGGTTCCAAAGTTGTAACTCAATCCAAATCCTTTTTACCCAAACCCTGTTCAAGTCCTTCCGATCAATCGATAAGAATGTTCAAGGATAAGAGAATACAAATACTTGGATCCGATGCAGTCCAAATTGAGAAAAAAATAAAATGAAAGAGTCTTATTGGTGAAAACACACACAGGCACCACCGTAAGGCGATGGTAAGAAGAGAAAAATCAAAAAGAGAGAGTCTTGTTAGTAAAAACCCACAAGGTCACTATAAGGAGATGGTGAGAAGAGAAATGAGATAGGTCAGCTAGTGAAAACGTGCAAAGGGCCCCATTGATAAAAAAGAAGATCCTCATAGCCATCAACATCGACAAAGACCTGGCAAGGTTTCTCGAATATTGAAGTAGGAGTTTTGATGAATTTCTGAGAGTCGGACTGTTAAAACAGATCAAGCATCCAGTCCAAAAGGCATATCATGTTCATTGAAGTCCGCATGTACTCCAGATAAGTCCTTCTTTCCTTTCCCCGAAAGGGACACTTCTTGTTTTTAACTTATTCTCCATTCTATTATTTATTTTCTTTGAATCCCTTTCGGTCTAACTCTATTCCAAAACTAAGACAAAGAAAGAATGGTAAGACTGATTTACAGGGCTTTCGTTTGATACAAGATAATGTGCAAAAGGCACCCAGCCTCAGCAGGTGCATCAAGTCATCCTCGACTGGCCATGACGGCCGATGTTTTGAAATCAAAACTCTTGGAAAGAGAAAATCAAATGGAAGTGACTGTAAAAGGCAAATGAAGTTGAAAAGGTTGAGTCACACGTGGCTAACCGTCCGACAAAGGTTTGAAAAGACAAGTTCCATAAATGCCCTGAAATTGAAGTTGGAAGAAAGAAGCCAGAAAAGAGAGGCCTACAAAGGCGAAATAAAGTTGGAAGAGGTTAAGTCCCATGCGACTAGCCGTTATTGCAAATTTTGAGGAGCCAAAAGTTCCCCAACGCTCCGAAGTTTTACCAAAAAACAAAAACAAAAAAAAGAAAAGGAAAAAAGTCAGAAGGGAAAGGCCCACAAAGGCGAAATAAAGTTGAAAGCTGAAGTCCCACGTGACCAACCATCATGGTAAAGTCTGGAAAAACCAGAGGTTCTCAAGGGCCTGAAATGAAATTGGTCCTCAGGGAACAAGCAGTTGCAATTGAGGTCTTCATCAAAGAAACTGGGCCAAGATCCATTGATCAAAACAATCAAGGCCACAAAACCAAAACTAACAATTGTTCTTTGTTTGAAAAGTTGAAACATGTGTAATCCAAAGAAACTGTGCAAGAAGCAGGTGCAACCAAAAAGGAAAAAGAAGTGTGCACGTGCTTGAAACAACTTTGCAGAAAATAATAATTCCAAAAAGGGAAGTTTCCTTCAAATTCTTTTCTGCATTCAAAAAAAAAAAAGAGGAAGAAAAATTCAAAACAATGGTAGCATAGAGTCTAGCTACGTCTTTCCCAACATAGGGTCACATTCTCTAGTAGCTGCCAGCATAACCTGGTAGTCTTTTCCATTATAGGGTTCCGCTCCCTAGCAGATCCCCAGCATAACCCGAGGACCTTTTCCCTTTCTCCCTGGCATAACCCAAGGAGCCCTTTTTTTTTTCTTATCCTGGAATAATTCGCGGATCTACCTGGCATAACCTAAGGAGCCTTTTTTCTTTCTTATCCCGGCATAACCCGCAGATCTCCCTGGCATAACCCAATGAGCCTTTTTTTCTTCTTCTTTCTTTCTTATCCCGGCATAACCCACGGATCTTCCTGGCACAACCCAAGGAGATGTTTTTCTTTAATATCCCGGCATAACCCGCGGATATCCCTAGCATAACCTAATGAGCCTTTTTTCTTTCTTATCCCGGCATAACACGCGGATCTCCTTGACATAACCCAAAGAGCCTTTTTTTCTTTCTTATCCCGGCATAACTCGCAGATCTCCCTGGCATAACCCAAGGAGCCTTTTTTCTTTATTATCCCGGCATAACCCACAGATCTCCCTGGCATAATCCAAGAAACCTTTTTTCTTTCTTATCCGGGCATAACCCAATGACCCTTTTTCTTTTATCCCCGACATAACCCGAGGACCTTTTTCCTTTTTTCCCTGGCATAACCCAAGGAGCCTTTTTTCTTTCTTATCTAGGCATAACCAACAGATCTCCCTGGCATAACTCAATGAGCCTTTATTCTTTCTTATCCCGTCATAAACCGCGGATCTTCCTGGCATAACCCAAGGAGCCTTTTTTCATTCCTATCCCGGCATAACCCGCGGATCTCCTAGGCATAACCCAAGGAGATATTTTTCTTTCTTATCCCAACATAACCCTCGGATCTCCCTAGCATAACCCAAGGAGCCTTTTTTCTTTCCTATCCCGGCATAACCCGAGGATCTCCCTAACATAACCGAAGGAGCCATTTTTATTTTTTATCCCGGCATAACCCACGGATCTCCCTGCATAACCCAAGGAGCCTTTAATTTTTCTTATCCTGGCATTACCCGCGGATCTCCCTGGCATAACCCAAGGATCCCTTTTTCTTTCTTATCCTGGCATAATCCGCGGATCTCCCTTGCATAACCCAAGGAGCCTTTTTTTCTTTCTTATCCCGGTATAATCCGCGGATCTCCCTGGCATAACCCAAGGAACCTTTTTTCTTTCTTATCCCGGCATAACCCGCGGATCTCCCTGGCATAACCCAATGAGCCTTTTTTCTTTCTTATCCCGGCAAAACCCGCGGATCTCCCTGGCATAACCCAAGGGACCCTTTTTCTTTCTTATCCCGACATAACCCGCGGATTTCTCTGGCATAACCCAAGGAGCCCTTTTTCTTTCTTATCCTGGCATAACACGCGGATCTCCCTGGAATAACACAAGGAGCCTTTTTTTTCTTTCTTATCCTGGCATAACCCTCGGATCTCCCTAGCATAACCTAAGGAGCCATTTTTCTTTATTATCCCGGCATAACCCGCGGATCTCCCTGGCATAACCCAAGGAGACTTTTTTCTTTCTTATCCCGACATAACCCGCAGATCTCCCTGGCATAACCCAAGGAGCCCTATTTTTCTTCTTCTTTCTTTCTTATCTCGGCATAACCCGCGGATCTTCCAGGCATAACCCAAGGAGACGTTTTTCTTTATTATCCCAGCATAACCCGCAGATCTCCCAAGCATAACCCAAGGAGCCTTTTTTCTTTCTTATCCCGGTATAACCCGCGGATCTCCCTGGCATAAATGATCCTTTTTTCTTTATTATCCCGACATAACTCGCGGATCTCCCTAGCATAACCCAAGGAGCCTTTTTTCTTTCTTATCCCGACATAACCCGCGGATCTCCCTGGCATAACCCAAGGAGACTTTTTTTCTTTCTTATCGCAGCATAACCCGCGGATCTCCCTGGTATAACCCAAGGAGCCTTTTTTCTTTCTTATCCAGACATAACCTGCGGATCTGCATGCATAACCCAAGGAGCCTTTTTTCTTTCTTATCCCGGCATAACACGCTGATCTCCCTGGCATAACCCAAGGAACACTTTTTCTTTCTTATCTCGGCATAACCCGCGGATCTCCCTCGCATAACCTAAGGAGCCTTTTTTTTTCTTATCCCGGCATAACCCGCAGATCTCCCTGCATAACCCAAGGAACCTTTTTTTTCTTTCTTATCCCGGCATAACCCCCGGATATCCCTCGCATAACCCAAGGAGCCTTTTTTCTTTCTTATCCCGGCATAACCCGCGGATCTCCCTTGCATAACCTAAGGGTCTTTTTTTCTTTCTTATCCCGGCATAGCCCGTGGATTTCCTTGGCATAACCCAAGAAGCCATTTTTTCTTTCTTATCCCGGCATAACCCGCAGATCTCCCTGGCATAACCCTAATAGCTTTTTTTCTTTCTTATCCCTGCATTACCCATGGACCTCCCTGGCATAATCCAAGTAGCCTCTTTCTTTTAATCCTGGCATAACTCGTGGACCTCCCTAGCATAATCCAAGGAGCCTTTTTTCTTTCTTATCCCTGCATAACCCGCAGATCTCCCTGGCATAACCCAATGAGCCTTTTTTCTTTCTTATCCCGACATAACCCGCGGATCTCCCTCGCATAATCCAAGGAGCCTTTTTTATTTCTTATCGCGGCATAACCCGCGGATCTCCCTAGCATAAGCCAAAGAGCCTTTTTTCTTTCTTGTCCCGGCATAACCCGCAGACCTCCCTGGCATAACCCAAGAAGCCTTTTTTTTTCAATCCCGGCATAATCCGTGGATCTCTCTGGCATAACCAAAGGAACCCTTTTTCTTTCTTATCCTGGCATAACCTGCGGATCTCCCTGACATAACCCAATGAGCCTTTTTTCTTTCTTTTCCCGGTGTAACCCGTGGATCTCCCTGGCATAACCCAAGTAGCCTTTTTTCTTTCAATCCCGGTATAACCGGTGGACCTCCCCGGCATAACCCGAGGATCTTTTCCTTTTCCGGCATAACTCGGTCATTTTCCAGCATAACCTGGTAATCCTCCCAATTTACGGATTCATTTCCAAGAATACACAATCCTGATTTTTATTGCTTTCAAGGAAAAGTAGTTTATATTTGTATTGCAAATAACTCACGAAGTTTTACTAGTGAAAACTGGGGCAGAAAAATTTCGTTCGTTTGTTTAATTTGATGTCCGAACAGGTTTTACCACAAAGCACAGGATTCGAGATGACCAAAAGAATGAGTCTTAATCCAAAATAACGAAGAAGAATGAAAAGGTTGAAACCAAGAAAAATGCGGATTGCCCAAGATGTGATTGAGATCACAGGCTTCGCGTGTCCCGACTTTATCCAAAGTTGGAGAAAGAACCAACAGCTGCAGCCCGCGAGCATCAAGATTTGGATCGGAGTCCACAGCAAGGATCAGCTAAGACTCAAGATCAAGATTCAGAAGACTCATAGATAGGAATCTTGTAACTCGTAGCTGATAGACTTAGTTAGTCTTTTTAATTTTGATTTTTGATGTAATAAACGGGACCACGGATCGGAACCTCAGCGGCACCTCGCTCGACTCTCAACCTCCGTACTCCTTCACCTCATTCACTTCTGAACTACACGTGGCCTGATTCCTTTATAGCCAAGGATATGTAGGCAGCTCATATACCAGGGCTCGGTCACATTCTCATTTCTTTTAATTTTTGGTTTCCCTAAATAACGGTCGGGTAAAAAACTTATCTAGTCATTTTTTGTCTGAAAACTCTTCGTATTTTTAGTTAAAGAGGGGCAGCTGTAGACATGTGATTTTTGACCCTCCCTTAGATTTTTCATATTTTAGCACATAAATATTTTATTAGGTTTAATATAAATACTTTAACTAATTTTGACTATTTTACTTTATTTTATCACAAAAAAATATCAAAAAATATTTTTACATCTTTAGGTTAAAGTCAATTAGTATATTTATATTTATATTATTATAACATTTGAAAATATAAAAAAAAATTAGTTTCACTCTTAATATTTACTTTTATATTAGTTTATTTTAATGGAAAAGGCCTAAAAATGCCACTAAACTTTCAGAAATGGTCTATCCATACCATCCGTTAAAAAAATGATCATTTCATGCCACTGCCATTAAAGAAATGCCCCATCCATGCCATTATTGACTAACGGCAGTGGCGTGGATTGGCCAAATAAAAATTGAGCCGTTAGCCAATAATGGCATGGATGAGCCATTTCTTTAACTGCAGTAGCATGGAAATATGAATTTTCTAACGGATGACATGGATAAACCATTTCTGAAAGTTGAGTGGCATTTTTAGGCCTTTTCCGTTATTTTAATTTAAAGTGATTTTTATATTTTTATAGATACATTGTATTATTTGGTCCTTTTAGCCCAAGTTCAAGCCCAAAAAGACATAATTCAACCCAATTACCCTTAGACCATTCTTCTCAACTCATTAGCCCACTTAAGTGCAAGATTTAATCATAGCCATCCATTTCATTCTAATCTAATGGCCATCACCCTTTTCCATCTCCAAATAAAATATCCAATTATAGAAACTCTACCCTAAGTTTTCAATTCTTACCATTCTAAATCAACAAAAAACGACGGCATTGGTCCAAAAGCCGAGACCATCGTCTCCATTTTGAGGCAACGACAACTTCTTCTGTTGTCAACGAGCAACAACGCATAGAGAGGACTAGAAAAGAAAATAGAACTCTCATATTTTCCTAATACAAAAGACACACACGCGAAGGTGTTGGGAAATGAAATTTGGAAGGTAACTTTAATGTAATATTATGTCTGATCCAATAGAGAAATGGGTGTTGGAAATGATTTTGCAATCAGCCAAACAAGGAAGGAAGAAAAACGTTAGGATTTAGTGTTACCATTGAAATTGGTAAAATGGACGACAGAGGAGGTCCTTGTTCAGTCGCTCGCAGAGGCTAATTTCGGTGTTGATTCGAGGTTCCGATTCAAAGATTGTTGCTTTGTTTAGCCCGATTAATTTGTAATTTTCAACTTTATTCATTAAAAAAAAGGTCTATTTCTTAACTTTGTTCTTAATTAATTTTCATTCTCACTTTAACATTTGTTACTAGGTCTCTTCTTTTGAACCTATTTGCACAATTTTAATGGCTGTACATTTCTATACTCTGTTTATATTACCTATTTTCTTGGTTTTCCTTTGGTTCTTTGAATGATTGGTGGCGTATGAGTCTAGTGTTCTTGTTTAAAGTTGGTTGGTTTTATTTTGATAAGTGATTGTATTAATTGGAAATTGGGATGTAGTGTTTCCATGAAATGAAGGGAGGCGGGGTTGCTTTAATTTTGATAATTGGTTGTTGTGTAGTTATTGTAAATTGTGTTGCTTAAAATGAAGGAGTCATAGGGGTGACATCGAAAAAGGATGGCATATGGTTCAAATATTTGCATCCTCCCTTAATTCCTTATCCATAAATCATGGCCTCTTAATAATCTTTAATTAGTTTTAAATACGAACATAGTTGAGTACAATCCCATTTCGAATAATGTCACTTAAATTGGTAAAATTTCCTATATACTATCTTCGGGTGTGTAAAAAAGAAAGTGTGACAGCTCTGGCGACTCTGCTGGGGACAAGAACCCAGAACTTCGGTTCAGGATTCAAGAATTCGATCTTAGAATAGTTGTTATGACTGGCTTTATCTATTATTTGATTTTTCTACATGTTTGAGCCTAATGTGCTAAATGCTTTTACCGCTTTTGATATTCTATGAATTGTATATAAAATTGCTACGAAGTCTTTCTCTTCTCATCTTCGGGGATGTGCTCGCTGGTCGAGACTCCCTATTCTGTTAGTGTCATACCTTGAAATAAGAAAGAGGCCCGGACAAGTTACTAAGCCGGATGGCCTTTGGTTCCCGGTACGTAGCCCCCTCCTCGGCTCGAGTTGTCCACTCGAGTACACTGGTCTAGAACAATAAACCATGTTTTTGAACCTAGTATAACAAATCCCCATGCCGGATCCCCTGTAGGAACGTTTGTTTGCATCACATTCATTTGACCTTGGAGACTCAACACAAGGGTTGAGTCTGTCTAGGACAGGTGTATCCAAAATTAAAAAGACCATCATAATGCATCTTACGTGTTACTTGCGCATCTATTTTTTTCCCCTTGCATGTTGACCGGCTTCTAGAATAGAGAAAAAAAGGAAAAAGAAAGAAAGTGAGATGTAGGTATTTTGAAAATTCTGTAACTCTGCCGAAATTCTGAAAAGAAAAGTCATTTCAAAATGAGCCAAAATTTCAAGTGCCATGTTTCCCGTGTTCCGTCAAAGCTGACTGAACTACGCGGGTCTGATTCTCACCGGATGTGAGATACATAGGCAAACCTTACTGGTTCCGGCCCTAATTTTCAAAAATCCAAAAATATTTTCCTTTAGTTCATTCTTTAAAAATCTTTCCTTAGAAAATTAAAAAAAGTAGTTTTTAAACTCCAAAAAAATGATTTCCTTCTTTCTAATGTCTTTCATACGAAAAAAGAAAATTCAATAAAGATCAAAATCCAAAATACCGGTTTTCTTCATTTTGAAGTATTTTAAAAAAAAAAAAAAATCAGAAACAAAATCTAAAAATACTCTTTAGATGTCTTTCCTTTGTAAATGTCAATAATTTTTTTTTGAGAAATCGAAGTCCAAAAATATTTTTTGCTTTTCTTTAGAAGTACTTTTGTAAATAAATAAAAACTCAGAAATCCAAAATATTTTCTTAAAAAGTCCCTCTTTCGAAAATTAAGAAGCAAATTTCAAAATCCAAAAATATTTTTTTTCTTCTTTAGAAAAAGAGAAAATAATTGAAAATTTAAACAAAAATATTTTCCTTTACTTTTGAAATTCCCAAAGTTCAAATCAAAATCAAATAAATTTTTAGAAGTCTTTCTTTCAAAAAATAAAAGAAAAATCAAAATCAAAAATCGGAAAAAATATTTCTTTTAAAGTAGTTCTCTCAAAAATTCCAAAAAATAAAAAGAAAAAGAAAAGAATCAAAAATCAAAAATATGTTTCTTTTGCCTTAAAGCTTTCATGGTTTGAGCTTCATAAAAAGTAAGAAAAAAAAGAGTTAGCTTATTTAATATATTCTCGATCTTCCTGAACTACGCAAGATCTGATTCATGCGGGGTCATGATAAGTAGGCAATTCCCATCGGATTCGATCATAGCCATAAAATTAATTGAAGGACAATAAGCTGAAGAAATAAAAGAGAAAAAAAAAGTGTGACAAGAAATAAAAGAGTGACAAAAAACAAAAACAAAAAAGAAAAAGAAAAAAAAGAGAGTGCCAAAAATAAAAGAGCGGCAAAAATGAGATGAAAAAAAAATCAAGAGTGATTAAAGAGAGGTAGAAATGAAGAAAAGAGGTACAGAGTGAAAATGACTAGTTAAGGCCGGGATTAAGTATGCAACTGTTCAAACACGCGGTAGAAGCATTTAACTGTTAGGTGCATTGCATCCCAACATGCGATTTCCTATGTGTTAAATGTTTCAAAAACTAACAAGTTTGTTGAATGTGCAAATTAGTAGGTTTAGGTGGTTGGTTTTGTTGGTAGTCTAGCCTCCCATCCTTCACCAAATCCAAAGGCACATATGGCCTCCGCAAGCAATCTACCAATCATCGGTCCTGAGGATAGCCCAGCATCGGCTATTCTGCAGCTAGAATCAGCAGCTGCTCAAGAGAATAGGATGTTGTGTCTCCGCATAATCGAAATATGGGATGCCTGGTCTAATGGTAGGGAACCGCCAAGTGCAATCTCCTGCTTCCCTGAGTTGATTCCCAGGTCAAGTGAGGTTACTAACGCCTATGTGCTCAACCCGCTCATTCCATGCGGGCACCCCGCCAATGCTGTCCAATGTTCCTGGCATGCCTTTTGTGGTTCACCCCCAGGCACCGCCTCCCACGACCATCTTTCAGGGTCCACAGCTTCAACCTCCGCAATATGATCTCTTAGTGGAGCAAGAAAAGGTTGTTAAAAGTCCCGAGCAAGAAGAAATGGCCAGGAAGATGAAGAGTCTAGTTAAGAGCCTGAAAAAAATCCAAGGTCTGAGTGGCCAAAAGAGTGTCTCATACTCTGACCTCTGTATGTTTCCGCATGTCCACTTGCCAGTTGGCTTCAAGATGCCAAAATTTGAAAAGTACTATGGGCATGGAGATCCGGTCGCTCATCTGAAACGATACTGTAACCAAATTGAGGGGTGCTCTCGGAAAAGAGGAGCTGCTAATGGCCTATTTTGTGGAAAGCCTTACCAGAATCGCTTTTGTGTGGTATACGGATCAAGAAATTACCAATTGGCATGTGTGAGATGATATGGATGGAGATTTTGTTCGCCAGTTCCAGTATAATGTGGACATCGCTCCCGATAGAAACACTTTGTCCAGTTTGAAAAAGAAAACCCGAAAAGCTTCCGCGAGTATGTTGTCAAATGGCGTGAGCAAGCTGCAAGGGTAAAGCCTCCAATGGATGAAGTTGAAATGGTCATGGTCTTTCTGCAGGCCCAAGAGGCTGATTACTTCCAGAACATGATGTCTGTTGTGGGAAATCCGTTTGCTAAGGCTATCAAAATTGGGGAAATGGTTGAAAACGGTTTAAAAACAGGTCGAATCTTGAGTCATGCTGCTTTCAAGGCCATATCATAGTCTGCTCAGAATGGTTCGGAGGGTTTGATGAACATACATGGGGTTGAAGATGGAGCCATGACGGTTTCAAGCTCGAGGGGTGGGGGGGATCATTCAGCCAATCATATGTGCCTCCTATCATCCCACCACACTATTACCCCTTTTCAGATGTTGCTTATGCTGTGGCACCGCCTCCCTATGCGGTGATGAGCATGCAATCTTATATGCAGCCACAACATTATACAAAAAATCGAGCTCCACCTCCTAAAAATGCTCATCCTTACCAAACTCCATATAATCTTCAGCCAAATGATCCCTAATACAATCCACGCCAAAAAGAGCCTTTCAAAAAGAATCAGTTCACCCCTATTGGTGAATCGTATTCAAGCTTGTTCCAAAAGCTAATCAGGCTATATCTATTGCAGCCAGTGGCCCCGAACCGGCTGAACCCCGAGTCCCCCTCGCACCGAGCTGATGTTAGATATGAATACCACTCTATAGCAATGAGACATAGTACAAAGGACTGTTGGACCTTCAAAAGGGCGGTTGAAGATTTGATTGAAGCTGAAAGAATCGTTTTTCAGGATGAATAAGCTCCTGATGTAATGAACAATTTATTGAATGCTCACAACATCGGGCCAATAGTCGGAATGATTTATAAAGTTGAGGAAATTGATCTGGCACTGAAGGTCATTGCAGCTATGGCCAAAACAAAAGAAAAGCCAAAACAACGGTCGCTAAGACTGAAAGATCCTCATCAAATGGGAGTCTCGGTATCCATTCTTGCTATCCTTTCTTCGTCCGGATTATCTCAGGGTGTGATCCGAACGTTTTACTTTATTATCTTACTTTCCGATGTAAACCCTTCTATCTTCAAAAATAAAAAAAGGAAAAATAAAAAAAAATAAAAAAAATCAAATGAAATTAATATTTCATTTTCCAAGAATATCTCTTTTCTTAATCTTGTCATTTTTCTCATACTTTTGTTTAGTCCTGTTAAATGCAGATTTTAATAATATGACATGCTTGCGGACTTCATTCCCAGATCCCAAAATGCTGTCAGACTTCGAAATAATGATTCAAGAGTCAAATGTCAAGAAGATAAGTTCGAGGAAATAAAACAAAGAGTTGGAACAGCTGAAGGAAAATTGGTTCCAGAGTGAAAAGTTACATACATTGCAACAAGAGTACTGCCAAAAGAGTGTGTTGTACCTGGGACACATCGAAGGAAATGTCCCTGAAACAACTGTCAATGCAAATGCGGTGAAAAGGTACTATATTGGATCCTCTGTATAGTTCTAATATTCTCCGGTTGGGATGACGAAGACTTTCATTCTCGCTACCCAAACACTATCAATCCTTTGCAAACCCTTTGAGCCGGCTCCCATTCTTTGATTACCCTCTTTGGAACCAAAAAGTGTTATTGAAAAATGAAATGAAAAAAAGAGAGAAGAAAAATAAAAGAAAGATACAGAAAAGAAGAAATAAGAAAATACAAAGAAAATTAAATGAAATTAATGAAAAAAAAACATGTTTTCCTGTACTACGTTCGACTTGATTGCGAAAGGATATGTAGGCAGCCTCTCTCTGTGGTTCAGTCACACCAACATAAAAACCCAAAGTCCCCCAAAAAAGTGAAACTAGGGCAGATGTTATAGTGGTTCGGCGATGATTCCGCCCAAAAGGTTCCAAAGTTGTATCTCAATCCAAATTCTTTTTACCCAAACCCTATTCAAGTCCTTCCGATCAATCGATAAGAATGTTCAAGGATAAGAGAATACAAATACTTGGATCTGATGCAGTCCAAATTGAGAAAAAATAAAATGAAAGAGTTTTATTGGTGAAAACACACACAGGCACCACCGTAAGGCGATGGTAAGAAGAGAAAAATCAAAAAGAGAGAGTCTTGTTAGTAAAAACCCACACGGGCACTATAAGGCGATGGTGAGAAGAGAAATGAGATAGGCTAGCTAGTGAAAACCTGCAAAGGGCCCCATTGATCAAAAAGAAGATCATCATAGCCATCGGCATCGACAAAGACCTGGCAAGGTTTCTCGAATTTTGAAGTAGGATTTTTGATGAATTTCTGAGAGTCGGACTGTTAAAATAGATCAAGCATCTAGGCCAAAAGGCATGTCATATTCATTGAAGTCCGCATGTACTCCAGATAAGTCCTTCTTTCCTTTTCCCAAAAGGGACACTTCTTGTTTTTAACTTATTCTCCATTCCATTATTTATTTTCTTTGAATCCCTTTCGGTCTAACTCTATTCTGAAACTAAGACAAAGAAAGGATGGTAAGACTGATTTACATGGCTTTCATTTGATACAAGCTAAAGGCACCCAACCTCAGCAGGTGCATCAAGTCGACCTCGATTGTCCATGACGGCCGATGTTTCGAAATCAAAACTCTCAGAAAGATAAAATCAAATGGAAGTGCCTGTAAAAGGCAAATGAAGTTGAAAAGGTTGAGTCACACGTGGCTAACCCTCTCGACAAAGGTTTGAAAAGCCAAGTTCCCCTAAATGCCCTGAAATTGAAGTTGGAAGAAAGAAGCCAAAAAAGAGAGGCCTACAAAGGTGAAATAAAGTTGGAAGAGGTTAAGTCCCACGCGACTAGCCGTTGTAGCAAAGTTTGAGGAGCCAAAAGTTCCCCAATGCTTCGAAGTTTTAACAAAAAAAAAAAAGGCAACAAGTCAGAAGGGAAAGGCCCACAAAGGCGAAATAAAGCTGAAAGCTGAAGTCCCACGTGACCAAACGTCATGGTAAAGTCTGGAAAAACCAGAGGTTCTCCAGGGCCAGAAATGAAATTGGTCCTCAGGAAACAGACAGTTGCAATTGAGGTCTTCATCAAAGAAACTGGGCCAAGATCCATTGATCAAAACACTCAAGGCCACAAAACCAACCACCGTTTCAAACTAACAATTGTTCTTTGTTTGAAAAGTTGAAACATAGGTAATCCAAAGAAATCGTGCAAGAAGCAGGTGCAACCAAAAAGAAAAAAGAAGTGCGCAAGTGCTTGAAACAGCTTTGCAGCAAATACTCAATCCAAAAAGGGAAGTTTCCTTAAAATTCTTCCCTGCATTCAAAAAAAATAAAAGAGGAAGAAAAATTCAAAACAACGGTAGCATAGAGTCTCCAATCTCTAGCTACGTCTTTCCCAACATACGGTCACATTATCTAGTTGCTGCCAGCATAGCCTGGTAGTCTTTTACATTCTAGGGTTTCACTCCCTAGCTGATCTCCGGCATAACCCGAGGACCTTTTCCTTTTCTCCCTGGCATAACCCAAGGAGCCCTTTTTCTTTCTTATCCCGGAATAACCCGCGGATCTCCCTGGCATAACCCAAGGAGCCTTTTTTCTTTCTTATCCCGGCATAACTCGCAAATCTCCCTAGCGTAACCCAATGAGCCCTTTTTTTCTTCTACTTTCCTTCTTATCTCTGCATAACCCGCGGATCTCCCTGGCATAACCCAAGGAGATGTTTTTCTTTATTATCCCGGCATAACCCGCAGATCTCCCTAGCATAACCCAAGGAGCCTTTTTTCTTTCTTATCCCGGCATAACCCGCGGATCTCCCTGGCATAACCCAAGGAGCCTTTTTTCTTTCTTATCCCGGCATAACTCGCAAATCTCCCTAGCGTAACCCAATGAGCCCTTTTTTTCTTCTACTTTCCTTCTTATCTCTGCATAACCCGCGGATCTCCCTGGCATAACCCAAGGAGATGTTTTTCTTTATTATCCCGGCATAACCCGCAGATCTCCCTAGCATAACCCAAGGAGCCTTTTTTCTTTCTTATCCCGGCATAACCCGCGGATCTCCCTGGCATAACCCAAGGAGCCTTTTTTCTTTCTTATCCCAGCATAACCCACGTATCTCCCTTGCATAACCCAAGGAGCCTTTTTTCTTTATTATCCTGGCATAACCCAAGGACCCTTTTTCTTTTATCTCCGGCATAACCCGAGGACCTTTTTCCTTTTTTCCCTGGCATAACCCAAGGAGCCTTTTTTCTTTCTTATCCAGGCATAACGAGCAGATCTCCCTGGCATAACCCAATGCGCCTTTATTCTTTCTTATCCCGGCATAACCCGCGGATCTTCCTGGCATAACCCAAGGAGCCTTTTTATTGCTATCCCGATATAACCCGTGGATCTCCCTAGCATAACACAAGGAGCCATTTTTCTTTCTTATACTGGCATAACCCGCGGATCTTCCTAGCATAACCCAATGAGCCTTTTTTCTTTCCAATCCCGACATAACCCACAGATTTCCCTCGCATAACCCAAAGAGCCATTTTTCTTTCTTATCCCGACATAACCCGCGGATCTCCCTGCATAACCCAATGAGCCTTTTTTCTTTCTTATCGTGGCATAACCCGCGGATCTCCCTGGCATAACTCAAGAAGCCCTTTTTCTTTCTTATCCCGGTATAACCCGCGGATCTCCCTGGCATAACCCAAGGAGCCTTTTTTCTTTCTTAACCCGGCATAACCCGCGTATCTCCCTGGCATAACCCAAGGAGCCTTTTTTTCTTTCTTATCCCGGCATAACCCGCAGATCTCTCTAGCATAACCCAAGTAGCTTTTTTTCTTTCTTATCTTGGCATAACCCGTGGACCTCCCTCGCATAACCTAAGGAGCCTTTTTCTTTTAATTCCGGCATAACCCGTGGACCTTCCTAGCATAATCCAAGGTGCCTTTTTTCTTTCTTATCCCGGCATAACACGCGGATCTCCCTGGGTATAACCCAGGGAGCCTTTCTTCTTTCTTATCCCGGCATAACCTGCGGATCTCCTTGGCATAACCCAAGGAGCCTTTTTTATTTCTTATCGCGGCATAATGAGCCTTTTTTCTTTCTTGTCCCGGCATAACCCGCGGATCTCCCTGGCATAACCCAAGAATCCTTTTTTCTTTCAATCTCGGCATAACCCGTAGATCTCCCTGGAATAACCCAAGGAACCCTTTTTCTTTCTTATCCCGGCATAACCCGCGGATCTCCCTAGCATAACTCAAGGAGCCTTTTTTCTTTCTTATCCTGGCATAACCCGTGGATCTCCCTGGCATAACCCAAGAAGCCTTTTTTCTTTCAATCCCGGTATAACCCGATGATCTTTTTCTTTTCTGGCATAACTCGATCATTTTCCAGCATAACCTGGTAATCCTCCCAATTACGGTTTCATTCCCAAGGATACACAATCCTGATTTTTATAGCTTTCAATGAAAAGTAGTTTAGATTTATATTGCAAATAACTCACGAAGTTTTCCTAGTAAAAACTGGGGCAGAAAAATTTCGTTCGTTTGTTTGTTTTGATGTCCGAACAGGTTTTACCACAAAGCACAGGATTTAAGATGACTAAAAGAATGAGTCTTAATCCAAAATAAAGAAAAGAAGAATGAAAAGGTGGAAACCGAGAAAAATGCGGACTGCCCAAGATGTGATTGAGATCACAGGCTTCGTGTGTCCCGACTTGATCCAAAGTTGAAGAAAGAACCAACACATGCAGCCCGCGAGCCTCAAGATTTGGATCGGAGTCCACAGCAAAGACCAGTTAAGACTCAACATCATGCTTCAGAAGACTCATAGATAGGAATCTTGTAACTCGTAGCTGATAGGATTAGTTAGTCTTTTTAATTTTAATTTTTGATGTAATAAATGGGACCACGGACCGGAATCTCAGCGGCACTTCGCTCGGCTCTCAACCTCCGTACTCCATCACCTCATTCACTTCTGAACTACACGTGGCCTGATTCCTTTATAACCAAGGATATGTAGGCAGCTCAGATACCAGAGCTCTGCCACATTCTCCTTTCTTTTAATTTTCGGTTTCCCTAAATAAGGGTCGGGTAAAAAACCTGTGTAGTCATTCTTTGTCTGAAAACTCTTCGCATTTTCAGTCAACGAGGGGCAGCTGTAGACATGTGATTTTTGACCCTCCCCAAGATTTTTCATATTTTATCACATAAATATTTTATTAGGTCTAATATAAATAGTTTAACTAATTTTGACTATTTTACTTTATTTTATCACAAAAAAACTACAAAAAAATATTTTTACATCTTTAGGTTAAAGTCAATTAGTATATTTATATTTATAGTATTATAACATTTGAAAATACAAAAACAAATTAGTTTCACTCTTAGTATTTAATTTTATATTAGTTTATTTTAATTTAGAGTGATATTTTTATTTTTATAGATACATTGTATTAGTTGGTCCTTTTAGCCTAAGTTCAAGCCCAAAAAGACATAGTCCTACCCAATTATCCTTAGACCATTCTTCCCAACCCATTAACCCACTTAAATGCAAGATTTAATCATAGCCATCTATTTCATTCTAATCTAATAGGCATCACTCTTTCCCATCTCCATATAAAATACTCAATTATAGAAACCCTACCCTAAGTTTTCAATTCCTACCATTCTAAAGCAACAAAAAACGGCGGCATTGGCCCAAAAGCCGAGACCATCGTCTCCATTTTGAGGCAACGACAACTTCTTCTGTTGTCAACGAGCAACAACGCATAGAGAGGGCTAGAAAAGAAAATAGAACTCTCATATTTCCTAATACAAAAGACACACACACGAAGGTAACTTTAATGTAATATTATGTCTCCAATAGAGAAATGGGTGTTGGAAATGATTTTGCAATCAGTCAAACACGGAAGGAAATATTTAAGTTATAACTGAAGAAAAACGTTTGGATTTAGTGTTAGCATTAATATTGGTAAAATGGACGACAGAGGAGGTCCTTGTTCAGTCGCACGCAGAAGCTAATTTCTGTGTCGATTCGAGTTTTCGGTTCAAGGATTGTTGCTTTGTTTGGCCCGATTAATTTGCAATTTTCAGCTTTGATCGTTAATAAAAGGTCTATTTCTTAACTTTGTTCTTAATTAATTTTCATCCTCTCTTTAACATTTGTTTCTATCTCTCATCTTTTGAACCTATTTGCACAATTTTAATGGCTGTATATTTCTATACTCTGTTTATATTACCTGTTTTCTGGGTTTTCCTTTTGTTCTTTGAATGATTGGTGGCGTATGAGTCTAGTGTTCTTGTTTAAAGTTGGTTGGTTTTATTTTGATAAGTGATTGTATTAATTGAAAATTGGGATGTAGTGTTTTCATGAAATGAAGGGAGGTGGGGTTGCTTTAATTTTGATAATTGGTTGTTGTGTAGTTATTGTAAATTGTGTTGCTTAAAATGAAGGAGTCATAGGGGTGACATCAAAAAAGGATGGCATATGGTTCAAATATTTGCATCCTCCCTTAATTCCTTATCCATAAATTATGGGCTCTTAATAATCTCAAATTAGTTTTAAATATGAACATAGTTGAGTACAATCCTTTGAATTTTGAATTCGAGGCGTGCCATTTAGAAAATTTTTACGGCCCTAGCAAAGTTAAAGTATTTTAGGCACGTTATTTTAATAATTTACCTTCCTAAACTCGGATGCTTATTTATGTGACCCAAATCCAAATCTCAACGTTAGTTAAAATGTGCTGCGGACTGTGGGTGCATTTATGTGACGTGGTTCGAAACATATTTTAAATGACGTTGCAATCTTCCTTTAAAAAATGAATAAAGCGGTTATAAAGTTAAAAATTTAACCATTGGCTAAAACATGTATTAAAATCAGATAATAGGCCAATTGCAATAATTTAAGCGACCGTGCTCGAACCACGGAATCCGGGGGTGCTTAACACCTTCCCTCGGGATTAATAGAATTTCTTATCTAGAATTTCTAGTTTGCAGACTTCACAAAGAAAGTCGAATTTTGCTCAATTTGAGATTTAAAATAAACCGGTGACTTGGGACACCAGAAAACAAACCTATCCCAAGTGGCGACTCTGAACAAAAATGAATAATAATATCATTTCGAATAATGTCATTTAATTTGGAAAAACCTTTTATACTACCTTCAAGTGTGTAAAAAAGGAGGTGTGACACACATCAATTGATCCTGGACACGAAGTTCAGACCTGTAAAATAAAAGAGAAGGCCCCAGTCCAAGTTAAAACATGCATTCATCAAGGACGAGGTAACCAAACGTCTTAAAATAGGATCCATTCGGAAAGTAAAATATCCTAAATGGTTAGCAAACATAGTTGTAGTCTCTAATTAGGGGAAAAACTGATAATGTGCTTTGATTATAAAGATTTAAACAAAGCATGTCCCAGAGACTCTTTTCCTCTGCCAAATATCTATGCATGATCGATACCACGGCCGGCTACGAGATCCTTAATTTTTTCGACGCTTACTTCGGGTACAATCAAATTCAAATAAACCTGGAGGATCAGGAAAATATTTCATTATCACTAAGTATGGTACCTATTATTATAATGTAATGCCGTTTGGGCTAAAAAATATTGGTGCCACTTATCAACGCCTAGTAAATCGAATGTTTGAACATCAAATAGGAAAATTAATAGATGTTTATATTTACGATATTCTAGTTAAGTCCCTACGAGCAAAGGACTATTTGAAACATTTGTAGGAGACCTTCGACATACTGATAAAGTATAACATGAAGCTTAACTCGAAGAAATGTGCATTCGGGGTCAGCTCGGGCAAGTTCCTCGGCTTTACCTGTGAAATTGGGCGATCGAAATCAATCCCGATAAATTCAAGGCAATCGAAGACATTACGGTTGTTGGGAAACTCAATCTTATACAAAGGTTAACTAGATGCATAGACGGCCTCGGTTGATTTATATTAAGGTCCTCAGATAGGAGCCACCGGTTCTTCTCACTACTTAAGAAAAAAGCAATTTCGCGTAGAACCCAGAAAGCCAACAGGCTTTGGAGGAACTCAAATGATACCAGTCGAGCCCGTCATTGCCTTCGAAGGCGGATAAGAAACTTTACTTGTGCTTAGCAGTCTCGGAGATAGCGGCAAGTGGCGTCTTAGTTCGAGAAGAACAAGGTACGCAATTTCCTATTTATTATGTTAGTCACACCTTAGGTGAAGCCGAAACCCGGTGTCGCACCCCCTTTTTCCCTCCCCTTTTTGACGCGGAAGAGGTCCGAGTTTCGATATTCACGGGGTAGAATGACTCATTTTCTTTTGGGAATTGGGTACTTGAAGAGTCACCACCTAATGGATTATGGTGCTTTAATGCACCTAGAGCGTTAAACTCTTGGGTTGGTTTGCATTACTAGAGATTAGGGTAAGGGCTCAAAGTTACCTTGAGGGGAAGGTATTACGCACCCCTCTTGGTCCAAAACGGTGGGTCGCGACTGAACTTATATTCACAAATTAGTCCATATAAACAGTTGAATAAATTACAAGTAACGCACGTTGGATAATTCAAGTAGTAGGATAAAAGTTTGAATAAGTTGTACAACAAAGGTTTAAATAAAGAAAGGATTTGGTAAAGAGAGGTCCTAGGTTGGTTATCCTATAGGATCACCCACGCAGTGTCCGGTAAACACTCTTCAATGAGTGACTACACGTGACATTAATGCGTAGTCATCATATCCCATATCTACCCTTTCCATCCCCTTATTGGTCATGCAACGCGAGTGTTTGGTCAATGATTCCTATTGCGTGCTGCTCTCGTCCCTTCTTAATGGTCTTGGAGTGAGTTAGGACCTCTATCTATAGGTAATTCTAGACGTACCCCTAAGGTTTAAAAAGGCGAAAATTCTAAGGCGACAGTCAACAATATTTAGGACTTCACATATAATGGGAGCAATTAAGAGGCTCAGAGTTTCCTCCTCAAACAAACACACAAGCAGCATGACTCAAACACAGTTAAGGTCTTTTATTAATCAATGTCCTACAGCAGGATATCTAAGTGAATATCAAAAATAGACAAACCCTTTAGACTCAGGAGTTATACTCTAGTAGTTGCCTGGGGACCAATTTTTAAAAGCTTGTTAGGATCAGAAACGTTAAGCGACAAAGACAGTTTCAGAGAAATGCAGTTTTGAAAATGCCCTAAAGGCTTGCCTATATGGAGAAGACTGGTGTCTATATTAATGTAGAAACAAATAGATTTTTGAAATAGATTCCCATAGGTATGGTATCTAATGAGATCGAGGCAGTTTAAAAGTACTTATTTCAGAAAGCACTTAATACTTAATAAGACTAATTTAGAAATGAACTAGGCGGGATTAACTCAATTCATTAGACTAAATTAAATTATCAGACATTATTACGAGTAGATCTCCCTATAGGCATGATATCTAGGTGTATTACTGATTGTGAATGATTTGCAGGCATAAAAACATACATCAATACTCGTTGTAAATGAAATTGGATCAAGTCCTATAAGCATGGCATCTATTATTGAACTGATATTAATACACGATTGTTTGGGACCTATAAGCATGATTCGTAAATGTGACAGAATATAAAACCTTACACATATGGTTTCTACTTGATGAGCAAACAAATTTAAAAGTGAAATCCTATTGGCATGATTACTATTAGGTAAAGTAATCAGATTCAAAAGAGTAAAGCCCTATGAACATGTTTTCTATTAGGCAAAGCAAACAAATTAAAGAGTAAAGTCCTATGAGCAGGATTTCTACCCGTATTACCCCATAAAGTATGCATCGACCCACCCCTTTTTTACTAAATACCCCAATATCTGTTTACAAATTATTACATGCCAATGAATGAATTAATATGTAAAATATAGAATCAAGAAGCTATTTTATAGGGAGCCTTCAATTAGTCCCAGGTTTCCCAAATCCTCCAATGGTCTCATAAGCCTCAGTTCCATAGAGAAAATCGAGTCAAGGTGCATCAAAGTTCCCTAAGCATCTCAAGGATGGCAGTGCTTACACCTAAACTTAGTAACAAAAGAATTGAACAGGTGAGTGTGGAAAGGCCAGCCTCAGTTTTCCAGAGTTCAAAGGATTCTCAAAAAGATCCCAAGGCAGTACACATATTAAAGGGGGCAGAACTTATTGACTAAGAGTAGAGTGAGAAGTGATGGACACAAGTTGAAAAGGTTTTAGTAAGATTGTACTTAACAAAAGTCTTTTCTTTGGAATTAGTTCTGTAAAAACAACAGAAACTTGTTTGAAGAGATGAACAGAAGTCAAAACACTTTTAGGACAGTTTTACACATAGCTAGTTCACAGAATCAAGTAAATTCAGTAATCACAAACAGGGGTCAAGGGGTTTGGGACACATAGAACATTTGGCTACAGACATAGAACCCACTAAAGGTCTTAGGACTTGTTTAGACATGCTTAGAAATAGCTGACACTTGCATAGTCATAGAACCAGTCACGAAGAACACAAACACATAGAGGGGTGATAGGGATTTGGGGATCCATGGGATATAGGATGGTATGTATACAACAGGTAGGAGACAATTGCTAATGCATTATTAGAAACACACATAAGGGGAATGTACTAATCTAAAATAAGGGGAAGACATAATAACATGGTGATAATGTGACTCTTAACCTCAAATTTCACAACAAAACCACAAGTATAAGCAATCCAGAAACAAGAGAAACTGAACAATAGGAGAAGCATGTCGTTATTGGAACTTTAGATTGAAACTAGGACATACCAGTGAAGTGGAGAGTAAGCAGAATAAAAGAACAAGAGAGAACAAATAGTTAGCCTTGTCTTGCACCCGGCTAACAGTAGTAAATACCACAAGAGAGAGAGCAGAGATTTTTAGTAAGAGAGGTAATTTTTTTTGAACTAAAGTGTTCGTGTGTGTCTGTGTTAATGAAAAATTGGAGTATTTATAGTTGAAAACAAGTAGTAAAATAAGGTAAGAATCATAGTAGCATTGTAATTAAGGAACTCCGAATCAGTCAGTAAGCAATCAAGGCTTCCTCCTCCTCTTCCAATTCTAGTCATCCCTTGTGCTGCGTCAGATTCCTCTATCTTAGTCTTGCCTTTTCGCTGAGCCTTGGTGATATAATCCCAGGGTATCTCTTTTGAGTTGAATGGGGGTGTAGCTGACACCATCACAGTAAAATGTGTGACCACTTCTACTTCAAATGGAGTGGAGGTAGCTGCGGGCATAGCTACTTCCACCTCGAATGGAATTAGTGCAGTTACTTCAACTTCAATGGGTGCCTGAGTCTAAACCACGATAGGAGTAAGTGTAACTGTAACCTTAAAGTCATCACCTTCTCGGATAAGCCTTATTGACCCCTTAGGGTCCCATTCCTCATTTGTTTCTATAACATGATTAGGGAGGGTATTATTGCAAACATTAGGTGCGACTTTCATTTCTTGTATGACCTTATTGTCGATGAGTGTCTGGATCTTATCCTTTAATGTTCGGCACTTGACAATGGTGTTCCCTTTCATACTGGAGTGGTATGCATATGTTTTGTTTGGATTGACCCATTAGGATGGATTTTCTAGTGCCACAGCGGGAATAGGAGTGACGTAACCTGCGATCTTTAACCTTTCATACAATTGGTCGATGGGCTCAGCAATGGTCTGGGCGGCTTGCAGTTGAATTTGGGTTTCGGTATTGGATAATTTTGGCGAGTTGGTGGTTATTGGAAGTGGGATGGTTGGGAATTATAGGTATGATGGACAACGGCTAGTTCGGAATATCTAGGAGATGAAGGTTGATATGTAGGTGGTGATGCTTGGTATGTAGGTGGAGGTGTTTAGTATGTGGGTGAAGGTCTTTGATATATGGGTAGAGGTGTTTGATATATGGGTAGAGGTGTTTGATATGTGGGTAGAGGTGTTTGATATGTGAGTGAAGCTTTTGGGCCCTGGGCCACCATTACCACCCTGACATCCCTCTTCTTCGATATGCCACCTGATTAGAGCGCCTTATTCATAACTTGCAGTGCCTCAAAATTCGTTACCATTCCACTCTTGATTCCTTCCTCGATCCTTTCCCAGATCTTGATGATATAAGAGAATTTGTGATTTTTGATGACCATCGGTCTCTCATAATATTGTGGATCTTGTGCCCTAAAAAAGAATTTATTCATCTGTTTTTCATCCAAAGCGGGCCTGACCATGGCTTCTTCTGACCTCCGACGAATAACATACTCGCGAAAAGTCTCAATAGGTTTTTTCTTGAGGTTTTGAATGTAAAAGACATCAGGTGTATTTTCTATGTTGAACCTAAACCGGTCCATAAAATCTGACGCCATGCTCACCCAATTGGGCCATTTCTTGGGATTATGGCTGATATACCAAGACAACGGGTTCCTAGTAAGGATCCTCATAAAGAGATTCATTCGAATCTTTTCATCCTTTCCAACCCCGATAAGCTTGTCATAGTAGGTCCTTAGGTGAACCCTGTGATCACCTGTACCATCAAACATTTCGAATTTAGGGGGCTTGTACCCCTCTGGAAATTCCACATTGGGTTGTATGCACAGGTCTTCGTAGTTCAAGCCTTCTATTCCTCTATCGCCTTCAACACCTTGAACTCGTCTTGTTAACTTCTTGAGTTCTTCGGCCATGTTCTTAATGATCATGTCCTTTTCAGAGGATTCCGGTGCATATGTTAGGTAGAATGTGGTATAGTTTCCACGTATATATGGTTGCTCTGATGGGTGCCAGGGACTTCGGTATAGTGATGGTCATTGGTAGAGTTTTGTGGATCGGGAATGAATGGTGGTGTATTTTGGGGAGTGTGGTAAGTGGTGGTTGGTTGGTATGGAATTGGTTGATGATGTTGTTGTGGTGGAGTTGGTACTGGTAATGGATTGATATTTTGTGGTGGATTTGCATAATAATTTGGTGCGGTAGGATTTTGTGGTTGTTGGTTTTGTGTGTCCTGAGGAGATGTTGGGTTCTTTGTGTTGTATTAGTGGATATCAAGGACATTGAGGGTGAGAGACAAGTTTGCCAAATTGTGGACCTGCTTGAGTTCTCCCTGTAATTCTCGTATCTTTTGTTCCAGTCTCAGAACTAAGTCATCCGAGGCCGGAGTACAATGGCCGTCGGAAGTCTATATGTTCTCACTGTTTTCCTTTCGTATTCCACTTAAGTCGTCCATCTTTGCTTACCATCTGTCTTTTGTGTTGCTTGGAGGAGGAGGAGGTGTAGGGCCTCTAGATCTGGTATGATATGCTGATGAGGCCAGTATAGATGAACCAACCTATGGGGATGGGAATAATAAAAATAAACAAAAAACAAAAAGGTAACAAGTTAGCGAGGATTCTGAAATGTTTGCAGTATTTAAACATATATTGCGAAATATAAACTCGTATCCTAATTTTGGAGCCTCGTTGTGCCCTAGGTAGTCCTAGCGACAAATAAATTTGTAGAACTTCAAATGCCAATAAATGCTTCATTTCATAACATAAAAGTAGATGAATCCAAAAATGACACTAACACAGTAATAAAATAAGTCTCTACTAGCACTTGGCCTTATTAAATTTTAAGAAAAGAAAGTAAATCTAATCTATTTGGTCCTAGAAGGACCTTCCCCAGATTTGATCTTCCGAACTCCATCAAAGAGATCTCCCAGCTCATGCAGTTCTAGCAGCAAGTAGGTTCGGGCCAGATGTCCTTCCTCGGCTCCCTCAACATTCTTGCAGTTTTCAATCCATTTTATGACTTTGCCCTCCAGGTTCACTATTCTTCGCTCCAGATATTCCAGTTTCCTGTTGGAAGTGACTGTTATCTCCTTCCATTCCTCAATCAACCTCACGTTCCTCTCATGTGTTTCCCAATGCTCATTCTTAGAGTCATGGACTCTCTTCCGCAGCCTGTGGTATTTGACTTGGGCTTCAGCTTCCTCGTCTATGATCATGTTCCCTCGACTAGTCCACGGTGTCACCGTTTCCTTTTAGATTGTCCTCTAACCATGCCAGGTAGAGAAGCTCGCACCTCACATGATATCTGTCTGGCTCAACAGTGCTTTTGTCCATAATGATTTTGTAGTTCCACATGTGTTGAGCTTGGCACTTTTGAGGTATGTCATTATCTTGGAAAACTGCCCTGAAATGACTCATCTTGACGACCCTTAGTACAACCTGTTTTCTGCCTGCTTTCCTCATAACTCGCATAGGGACATATGGATATATCCCTATCAACCCGATCAACACCAATTGCGGAGCATCCCTGGACCTGATAATAAACTCGTCTGTTGCTAACCATTTAACTATCCACTACACCTGTCCCTCAGCCAAATTGTTGAAGAACTCTACCCATTCACTGGCACTTTTCAGCTGAGTAAATCTGTCTGGAATGTAGGTCATCTACTTAGGGTGATGGAAGGTAATGTGGTCTTTCCAAGCGCTTCGCGGAAATTCTTAACAATAGCGACCCTTTTGGAGATGCTCCAACAACTACAACTGCAGCAACAAGTTACAACCCTCGAAATGCTTGACCCCTCTTTGACACGCTCCAGGGCCCTGTAGATATCAGCTATGATCATGAGGACTATGGTATATATCTGCCCATTAATCCCTTCCATCAGGGTTTTGGCAACGATGGCCAACCTATTGTGGATTCTTCCTTTTTTCATTGGGAACACTATCATCCCTAGGAAGCACACAATGAACACGGACACTCTGCGGTGGATGTGACCCAGTGAAGTGAGGGCGATCTCATCATGGTAAGTACGGAAAGACTTGCTATGGCCACACCCCTCGTACAGATATTCTAAAGGTATGTAGGAGTCATTCAAGCACACTAAGTCGAAATTCTTTTTCTGCCCCATCATCTTCAAAAATCCCCTGCCCGTACAGTTTTCTAGCACCAAAAGCCCAGGACTGTCCTAAGTCAACCCTGCAAGTCCTCCATTTCTTCTAGAAGCGGTGTCATCTCTATGTCATCGAATTGGAACACAACTCTTGCACTCTCCCAGAATAAAGTGGCAGCCTCGATTAATTTGTTGTTTGGTTCAATATCTAGCAGGGAAGGCAAGTTACCCAGGTACTTTTTCACATGCTTCTTGTCACTTGTGGAAAGGTCCTCCCACCAATCTAGCAACAAAGGTGGGATGTTCCTAACCATACCAAATCTGGGAACCTCGTGCCTCATTTTCTACAAAACAAAAAGGGTTAGACCTTACCCCCACCGGACTCGACTATTTATACATTTATGATCAACATATCGGCATTTAGTTCTCCAAATTAATGCACAAAACATGGTCGCATCTGTTGGTATTATGGAAAACCCGATGGAATTTGGATAAGGTTTATCTTCAAGGATCATTATATGGACAACATAACCGATCCGACTAGGTTTGACCATGATGCATGCATAATTTAAACAGAGTAAGGTTTCTATGGGGTTTTAGACTAGTACCCTAAAGCGGACAACTTGAAGTGGAAGGAATGGAATCGTCGACTGCACCGCTGAACGAATGGTTTTACCGCAAATAAGCCTTTTCGAATTTAAGTGTAGTAAATAGGAAGAGCGCAACCACTCATTCAAGCGTTGCTATAGGATTTGAGACGCACGAGTGGAATATGATACAGAGCATGATTTATCCAACAATTAATAAAATGTAGGCAAGTATTTTCATGTATGAAAAATAAATATAGCATTTAAATGATTTAAAGACATTTACAGGAAAATAAAACAAAGAGACAAGTCAGTTTCAGGGCAATAAAGAAATTATAAATGCTTAAAAAATAGACAGTTAAATTCAAATAGGTAGAAGGGTACGGGATAAGCATGCTTGGACTAATTTGTAGAAGACAAGTTCGTTATGGCAAGATCCTAAAAATATCTCCAGCATAGTTGCCATGCTATCGCGCCCCCTTTTTTCCTCCCCTTTTTGACGGGGGAGAGGTCCCGGCTTCGACATTCATGGGGTAGAATGACTCATTTCCTTTTGGGAATTGGGTACTTGAAGTGTCACCACCTAACGGATTATATTGCGTTAGGGAACCTACAATGATTAACTCTTGGGTTGGTTTGCATTATCAGAGATTAGGGTAAGGTCTCGAAGTAACCTTGAGCGGAAGGTGTTAGGCACCCCTCTTTGTCCACAATGGTGGGACCCGACCTAACTTATATTCATAAATTGGTCCATATAAACAGTTGAATAAATTACAAGTAAAGCACATTGGATAATTCAAGTAGTAAGATAAAGGTTTTAACAAGTTCTACAACAAAGGCTTAAATAAAGAAAGGATTGGTAAAGAGGGGTCCTAGGTTGGTTATCCTATAGGATCACCCCACGCAACGTCCGGTAAATACTTCTCAATGAGGGGATACACGTGACATTAATGCGTAGTCATAATATACCTTGTCTACCTTTCCCATCCCCTTATTGGTCATGCAAAGCAAGTGTTTGGTCAATAATTCCTATTGCGTGCTGCTCCCGTCCCTTCTTAATGGTCCCGGATGGAGTTAGGACCTCTACCTATAAGTAGTTATAGACGTACCCCTAAGGTTTAAAAAGGTAAAAATTCTAAGGCGATAGTCAAAAACATTTAGGACTTCACATATAATGGGAGAAATTAAGAATCTCAGAGTTTCATCATCAAACAAACACATAAGCAGCACGACTTGATCACAGTTAAGGTCTTTTATTAATCAATATCCTAAATCAGGATATCTAGGTAAATATGCAAAAACAGACAAACCCTGTTTTAGACTCAGGAGTTATACCCTAGTAGTTGCCTAGGGACACTTTTTTAAAAGCATGTTAGGATCAGAAACGTTAAGCGACAAAGATAGTTTCAGAGAAATGCAGTTTTGAAAATGCCCTAAAGGCTTGCCTATATGCAGAAGACTGGTGTCTATATTAATGCAGAAACAAATAGATTTTTCAAATAGATTCCTATATGCATGATATTTAATGAAATTGAGGCAGTTTAAAAGGACTTATTTCAGAAAGAGCTTAATACTTAATAAGACTAATTCAAAAATGAACTAGGTGGGATTAACTCGATTCATTAGACTAAATTAAGTTATTAGACTGTATTGCGAGTAGAGCGCCCTATAGGCATGATATCTAGGCATATTAATGATTGTGAACGATTTGCAGGCATAAAAACATACATAAATACTCGTTGTGACTGAAATAGGATCAAGTCCTATAGGCATGGCATCTATTATTGAACTGATTTTAAGACACGATTGTTTGGGACCTATAAGCATGATTTCTAAACGTGACAGAATATAAAACATTATAGACATGGTTTCTACTTGATGAGAAAATAAATTTAAAAGTGAAATCCTATTGGCATGATTTCTACTAGGTAAAGCAATCAGATTCAAAAGAGTAAAGGCCTATGAACATGTTTTCTATTAGGCAAAGCAAACAAATTAAAGAGTAAAGTTCTATGAGTAGGATTTCTACTCGTATTACCCCATAAAGTATGCATCTACCCACCATTTTTTTACTAAATAACCCAATATCTATTTACAAATTATTATAGGCCAATGAGTCAATTACATAAGTAAACTATAAAATCAAGAAGCTATTCTATAAGGAACCTTCAATCAGGCTCAAGTTTCCCAAAGCCTCCAATGGTATTATAAGCCTCAGTTCCATAGACAAAATCAGAATCTAATTTTTAAACTGACCCCTTTTTCAATAAAACACCCCAACCCCTCATTTTAACACATTTTTTGAACAAAACTAGAGAGAGGGAAGAGAGGGTTCTTGAGAGAGAAAGTTTTATCTTCATCAAGTTTGATTTTCAAAGTCACCCAAGCCCGAAATTTTTGAGTAATTATCTTCATCATCGTTCTTGCAGGTAAAACCCCCAACCCCTTTTCATTTATTTTCAGATTTAAACAAAAAGGGGAATTCTCATGCATTGATTCTTGAAAACATAAGTTGAAATACACATGCATGACCTTTAAGACATAAAATCTAGTAAAAAGAATTGGGTAGGAGTAAAGATTTGCAAAAGGAGCGGTTGATAACCTAAATAAGTTGAGTAGCAATTATGAGCTTTAATTCTAAGTCGTATGTGTTAACTTGTGCACTAGATTAACGTTGGTAGACTATTTGGTGAATTGAAAATAGAAGATAAAAGGGTATTCGACTCCAGGTATGTATGACTAACTTTGACCTTTGTAAAGTCACTTTGTTTGGCGTACCACTATTTGGTACATGGCATCTACATGGATTATTTGTGAAATTCTTGTGATTGGTATGATTTGAGTGTTCGTGGTTAAGTATCCCGATATAATGGTGTAAGAAATTGGCAATAAACCAAATGTGTGGTTGTGAACGTGTCATGTGGTAAGAGTTGGGTAACAAATGATGAAAAGAAATTGAAATTAATGCAATCGAAACAACTGTGGTAATAACATGTTTGGCTTGTTGTGGGCAATTATTGTGGTGACTTAAATTGCATATGAACTGTTGAATATGATGGAAGAGGTATTGATGGTTATGGAAATTCTTTGTGAATTTTTGTTGTTGTTCATTGAGAATTGTTGTTGTTGTTCTTTGTGAATGGTTGTTGTTGTTGTGTTGTTTGTGAATTGTGATTGTTCGGTAGGATCTGGTTGTGCGCCGCAACACAAAGTGATAAGGTATGGATTGTGGTGATAAGGGTGACCGAGCTAATAAGGGTGGCCGAGGTAATAACGGTGGAAAGTGATCGAAATCACTATTGAAATGAAAATATGAGAAAGTTGTGAAATCATTGATGTGAAAATGTTGAAGGGGAAATGGAGAGATTGTAAACTTGTTTGGATTGTTTCTTTCTTTTCATGTGCAATTGATTGTTGATTCCATTACTACATGTTACTTGTGTATGGTTTGAGTTTACTTTGGGTAAAGTTTGTTCATACATACTAGTACAATTCAAATGTACTGACGTCCCTTTTGCCGGGATACTACATTCATGTTATGATTGTAGGTGGTTCTGTAGTAGATACTCCAGTCCACCGGCAGTAGCACTCCTTCACTTTCCTTCAGCTGTATTGGTGAGCCGCTTTCCTCTCGGGGCCCTGCGTGGCTCATGCCACTTTTCTTCTCGGAAATCTTATTTTGGTATTTGTGTAAGGTATAGCCGGAGCCTTGTTTCGACATTTACATATTATTCTCCAGTTGTATTTAGAGGCTTTGTTGACAGGTTGTGGGTAGTGTCGGGTATTGGAATTTAAAATAGAAATATTGATATTTGGCAATGATGTACAAAACTTGTAATACCTTTAAAATGGCGAATGAAGTTGCGAATGAAAATTAAATAGAAATCGTTAATGATATGTTTATAGAATTTTATTAATGGAGTCCATCTCCTATTTATTCATGAGTTAGTTGTGGTAGAATGAGACCTAACAGGCTTTCTCGATCAGGTTTACTCGGTTGAGTGCCGGTCGCACTCCTCGGATTTTGGGGCGTTACAGACTTGGTATCAGAGCCTAAGCTTTTAAAGTGTTCTAGGATGTCTCGGATCCGTGTCTAGTAGAGCCTTTCTTATAGGTATGTAGTCGACCACATCTATAAGTTGGAGGCTATTCGGACATTTATGAATTTCTGATAGTCCAATCGTGCGATAGAGATCAAGTTAGGGAGCTGATTTTCTCTCTAAGTCTTATTCTCAAGTTTGGTAACCTTGATACCATAATCCGAAAATTTAAAGCATGTAAGGAGGGATTGATCCCACCATTGAATCCGAGTGGATTGCCTGAGGACTTGTTAGGAGAATGTATTGAGTTGTGGATTGATTGGTAAAACATATTGCTAGGAGGGGGGAGTGTCCTTGTCCCTATTAATGTCTCTGCACCATCAGATCGTGTAGTATATCAGTATGTTACCTACGTTAGGGATGTGGAGTCGAGAGGTATCAATTAAGCTATTGCCCTATCAACCTAACATGTTTAAGTGCGTCAAATGAAAACTTCTACTCATTGTGTATGTACATCCATATTGAAGAGTTCTCATAAACATGGTCTTAACAAGATGTTGAATAACAAAACATTGCGTGTATTGACTCTTTGAACGAGGTGCACTATTCGTGAATCCACTCTATTATGAATTCTCTTATTTACATTCTTGTGGAATTAAGTTCTATAATTATGCCCTTAAATTGAGTTATAACTTTAGGATTGATACTTCCTACTTTCTTTTCCTAAATTCTCACAAAGGGACTATATTCGATGAATTTCTTACAGAGTCTTTTTATTTAAATGGACAAAATCTACTCGCTTGTTCCTATACATGCACCGTCGTAATGTTTACCTATGTGGTGTCAAGTTCCATGCAAAGCATCCCAGCGTTGCGATCCTTCTCGAGTCACTCTTTTACTCAGTTGAGTATATGGCTTATATGGTTTGAACAATCAATCTACTCTCTTTCGAATATCATCATGAAAGCTCCTCACTACCTAGTAACATAAGAGCATACCTTAACACCTCACATGAGTGCATGTCAGTCGAAATGGTCACCATGTGCATAAAGCCTCTCTGAAAATTGAGATCCTCACATCCACGTCATAGGAAGATTTTGTGTCGCCATAACTTTCATGTCCACTTGGGACATCCCGCTGTAAGTATCTCACTTTGTCCTAGTATTGTGGTTGCTCGTGGAATGGTTGTATATTGCAGTGGGGAGTAAATAATAGCAGAAGCTTGTCCAGCTCATTACAAATGTTTACTTCTCTTTCCACCTCCATAACAAGCGTTCATTATGTTCTTTAGTTAGTGAACCCACGGTGCTAGTTTCCCCACGCTTTTCTGATAACCATGAGAGAACATATCCTTCTATGAGTCATTGTAACACTTTCTGTCTTGTAAGGACCCTTACTAGGCTCTCCGTCAAGACCAAGCACACCTTTGGGGGTTATTATAGCACAACACTTGTTTCTCATGTTTTTCTGTAATTCATTGGCATCTGGGTAGTCCTCAAGTCAAAATCCATGAAGGACTCATTATGAACATTTGCAAACCCTCAATGACTATTCAATAATATCTCATTGGGTTCTCATATCACTTCAAGTTCATCAAGGGTTGATAGCATATTGCAATTGCTGAGATGGAATGACCTCCTTTCAATAATAGATTATCTGCACATGCGCTAGTCCAACGATTTGCTTATCAGTATAAGTCTAGCCTTTTGGTTTTGGGTTGGCCAAGGAGAAATACACCTAGTAACATATTCATATGTCAAAGCCTTTCTCTCAGTCGAGTCTTATAGCATCTCCCAATGTGGCTTGGAGTAGGTAGTTGTGTAAACGTGTGTTGTAGTGCTTCATTATGAAATAGAATTGCTAAACAAAATAGGATTATTTTGAATTCTAGAGCTATACATCACATGACCTCATACAGAGATCTTCTTTCAGAAATGTAGCTTCTCGTAATCGCTTTATACCACCACCATTCCTAGTGGTTACATATTACAATGTAAAAGTTACTTCTATAAGGCTCTCCCACTTCCTTTAATTTGTCTTGCATCATGTGTCGTTCACCCATTATCTTTGATGCGATATTATCTCAACATCTCCACCAGTTATCCAACTATATGTTTCGATTAAATTCGCCTCATTTTTCCTTTTATGCACTCTACAAGCGCCCCGAGAGTGGGAAAATTTCTCCTTTTCTACAGACTTCTAATGTCTTCAACTTGGTTTAAGCTTGTTGGTTCCAAATGGTGCTCATTAGTCTTGCTACCCTACTATCTATTTCATCTGATAACCCTCATCGTAAAATTCATTTATGTTTCATGGCATCAAAGGGGAAGTCTTGTAACATTAAGGATGGGGACATGTTCCTTTTGTTAGGATAAAAAGATATTGCTCGCACTCCTTATGAGATGTTCTCCTAAACAATCATCTACCTGATCCACTTGTCCATGTGACTAGATAACCTAGGTTACTTTTCCCTGATAAATGCATTAAGACGTCTCATTCCTTCAAACTTATCCATGTGGGCACTTTGAGGCCTTGATTTTATACCAACTCGTAATGGTTTTAAGTACTTTCTCGCCATTGTTATCAATTTTCTAGGACTACGAGGGCTTGTCTCATGGGTTTCAAAACTAATGATTTTCCTTTAAGCTTGGGCTAAAATTGCCCTGATTTCAAACCAAAGTGTGTCCTTTTTTTTCCAAAGTCTTAAATGGGTCGGATTGGAGGGGTTACACGGCCTTCTTCTCACTCGACTTCTAGAATAATTTATTATATCATTTCATGTGAGGGGAGTTTTGCTACCCTTTGGTATTACACCTCCTTGGGTGGATAGAAGTGTCATTTGTCTTTCTCCTCGAAATATCATGATTAACCATTAGAATGCCTCTAACTAATATATGATTTCATCCCCACAATTAGATGTCTTAGCTATGTGGTTTTACTCGTGAAATGGGGAGATTCGGTGCCTTGAGATTTTTGCACATATCATGAGCATATTGATTTGGGGGACAAGTTGTCGTACCTTAAGTTCTCTCATATAAGGTCAATTCTCAGGGAGGGTTAAGCTGTTTGAGTTATGATAATCTCTAAGTGTTTTAACTTCACTTTCATCCTCGTGGGCTTATGGCATAGATTCCTTGTGTCAGCTAACATTAGGAGTGTAATTCCACTTCATGTATTTTGAATCCCATATCGCATTCAAGGTACTAGAGAATGAATTGATTTTCCCTTCACTCTAGGAAACGACTGGGACATGTACTCAAATATTCCTCCTTAGTGATTCATATTGCCTATGTACTATTTACCCCTATGCCTCATTTGTGTAATAATTGACATCGTCACAGTGATTAACCATATCAGCATTGTTAGTCGTAACTTTCATGTACCTTAGCATATAACCTCAGAAGGTGCTCTACTCAGCGTATTAATGAATTCCTGGATAACTCTAGCACAATCTTGAACTCCGTGTTCCTCATTACATTAATTTTATTAGGTATTGAAGGTCCAAACATGTCAAATGGGTATCATCCCCGTGTGATCACATATGTTTGATAGGTAGTTTTAAGGCCGGTTTATGATAGCACATCTTAAAGTAATCATCGAAGGTCATCAAGGTTTAGCATGGGTGTTCGAGTAGATATTTAGAATTCAGGAGGGTGAACTGGTTATTCTCAAAAAATTTCCCATATAGATGTTATGTGAATTGCTAATGAAGGGTACATGAGCGCATTTCTCATTAGGTCGCACTAGGAGTATGATGCTTCCCCATGGTTGTTCCTTATAAATTTGTATTTTCACATATCTATGTTAAAGAAAGTGGTTGGAGATCCATCCACCATCGTGCCAGTTGAGTCTATCGAGGTCAATGAAGAGTTATCATATGAAGAAATCTCGATTGCTATTCTTGATAGGCAAGTTGGTAAATTGTTAAATAAGGAAGTTACTTCAGTCAAAGTATTGTGGCAAAGTCAACGAGTTGAAGAAGCCAAATGGGAAGCGGAAAATGAAATAAAGAAAAAAAAATATCCCCACCTGTTTGAATAAGTCTAGTAGTAATCGTACGAACTCTTATTTCTAAGCAAACTGATGTTATGTTCAATTTGGTGCAAAGACACCCCATTTTCCCCATAAATGCTTTATTATTGTAATTCCCCAAGTTGTGCAAGAGTTGTATGTGCTGTAGTTAGTTGAGTCATGTGCAACCCCGTTTTGGTAAATGAAAGCTTTGTAAAAACTCATGTGATAAGTGAACGATTAATGGTAGTATAGATTGGTAATGATTAATTAAAATGCATATAGTATGTTGAAATGGTTAAATTGTATGGGACTCATTGAAGTGACTAATTTATGTGGAAAATGTAACTGGTAATTGAATATGTGCAAGTGTTGAGATAATGAATTGTATACCAGTTATAGGGGTAACAAGAATTGTGTAATGGTGCTTGGAAATATGTTTCGGGGGCTTTCTGACAGGTAGATATGTCTAAATTACAAAGGAAATTCTGGCGAAATTTTCTAAAAAGATGGGAGTTAGTGAAAATTGGGAGTCTGCATATCATGTTTTCAAAACCAACTGATTTTAAAGACCCTCATTTGAGGACAAATGGTTTTAAGTGGGGGAGGATGTAAGGCCCCGTGAAAATTTGTGCTCAAAACCTAGTAGCTCGTAGTGTCAAGTTCCGAATATGTGTTGGGAATGTGTAAAAAGATCTTCGCGGTTCGGACTCTTTGTGCTGATCTAAGCATTCAAAAATCAAAGAATCAAAGTTTTCCAGAAAAGTGCTATTTTGCGATCCAGAATGCGGTCACAAATCAAGTATGCGAACCGCATTTCTGCCGCAGATTGAGTCAATGGTTTGATTAAAATTGAGGTCAAAATGCGGTGCACTATACGACCACATAATTTATATACGGACCGCATCTCCATCGCATGTTAGCAATGCGTTCGCATTCCTGACCGCATTCCGCGTCTGGGCTCCTATTTTTCTAATTTTTCAACCCGACTCCTTATTCAATAAAACACCTCAACCCCTCATTTTAACACATTTTCTGAACAAAACTAGAGAGAGGGAAGAGAGGGTTCTTGAGAGAGAAAGTTTTATCTTCATCAAGTTTGATTTCCAAAGTCACCCAAGCCCAAAAATTTTGAGTAATTATTTTCATCATCATTCTTGCAGGTAAAAACCCCAACCCTTTTTCATTGATTTTTAGATTTAAACAAAAAGGGGAATTCTCATGCATTGATTCTTGAAAACATAAGTTGAAATACACATGCATGACCTTTAAGACCTAAAATTTAGTAAAAAGAATTGGGTAGGAGTAATAATTTGCAAAAGGAGCAGTTGATAACCTAAATAAGTTAAGTAGCAATTGTGAGCTTCAATTCTAAGTCGTATGTGTTAACTTGTACACTAGATTGACGTTGCTAGACTATTTGGTAAATTGAAAATAGAAGATAAAAGGGAATTCGACTACAAGTATGTATGGCTAACTTTGACCTTTGTAAAGTCACTTTCTTTGGCGTATGACTATTTGGTACATGAAATCTACGTGGATTATTTGTGAAATTATTGTGATTGGTATTATTTGAGTGTTCGTGGTTAAGTCTCCCGATATAATGGTGTAAGCAATTGGCAATAAATCAAATGTGTGGTTATGAACGTGTCATGTGGTAAGAGTTGGGTAACAAATAATGAGAAGAAATTGAAATTGATGCAATCGAAACAACTGTGGTAATAACACGTTTGGCTTGTTGTGGACAACTATTGTGGTGATTTAAATTGCATATGAACTGTTGAATACGATGGAAGAGGTATTGATGGTTATGGAAATTCTTTGTGAATTGTTGTTGTTGTTCATTGAGAATTTTTGTTATTGTTCTTTGTAAATGGTTGTTGTTGTTCTGTTGTTTGTGAATTGTGATTGTTTGGTGGGATCGGGTTGCGCACCACAACACGAAGTGATAAGGTGCGGGTTGGGTTAATAAGGGTGGAAAGTGCTCGAAATCACTATTGAAATGAAAATATGAGAAAGTTGTGAAATCATTGATGTGAAAATGTTGAAGGGAAATGGAGATATTGTAAACTTGTTTGGCTTGTTTGTTTCTTTTCATGTGTAATTGATTGTTGATTTCATTACTAATTGTTACTTGTGTATGGTTTGAGTTTACTTTGGGTAAAGTTTGTTCATGCATATCAGTAAAATTCAAATGTACTGTCGTCCCTTTTGCGTGGGGCGCTACATTCATTTTATGATTGTAGGTGGTTCTGTAGCAGATACTCCAGTCCACCGGCAGTAGCACTCCTTCACTTTCCTTCAGCTGTATTGGTGAGCCCCTTTCCTCTCGGGGCCCTGCGTGGCTCATGCCACTTTTCTTCTCGGAAATCTTATTTTGGTTTTTGTGTAAGGTATAGCCGGATCCTTGTTGTCGGCATTTACATATTATTCTCCAGTTGTATTTAGAGGCTCCGTAGATTGGTTGTGGGTAGTGTTGGGTATTGGAATTTAAAATAGAAATATTGATGTTTGGCAATGATGTATAAAACTTGTAATACCTTTAAAATGGTGAATGAAGGTGCTAATGAAAATGAAATGGACATCATTAATGATATGTTTATAGAATTTGATTAATGGAGTTCATCTTCTATTTATTTATGAGTTAGTTTGGGTAGAGTGAGACCTAACAGGTTTGCTCGGTCGGGTTTACTCGGTTGAGCGACGGTCGCGCTCCTCGAATTTTGGGGCATGACACTAATGAAGACGTCACTACTTACACTTGCACAATAAAAGACAACGACATAAAGAATGACGAGATCGAGTCTGTGTTGCTGAAAAAATTTGGAGAAACGCTTTCAAAGGGGGCCATGATTTGGTACCACAACTTGGCTCCCAACTCCAAAGATTCGTCTGCCATGCTACAAGACTCCTTCATAAAAGCGCATGCCGGAGACATCAAGGTAGCAACGAGGAAATTCGACGTTTTCAAAATCAAGCAGAGAGAGAACGAGATGTTGCAGGATTTTGTATCCCGCTTCTAGATAGAACGAATGGAGCTACCACCAGTCTCCGACAACTGGGCGGTGCAGGCCTTCACCCAAGGCCTGAACGAATGAAGCTCGATGGCTTCAAAAAAGCTAAAACAAAATCTAATCGAATACTCAGCCGTAACCTGGTCAGACGTTTACAACCGATACCAGTCAAAGATCAAGGTCGAGGATGACAAGCTGGGAGCCCCTTCGGGCTCAGTATACCCAAACAGACACCTGGAAAAAGTGATGTAACCAAGCAAATAAAGGTACCAACCGTACCTTGAAGACAGAAGGAACGCCTTAAGGCGCAACCTACCCCGCAACGATCGGAGGATAGATCGAGGACAGGACCCTCGGGGGCTCATCAACAAAACCAGGTTTGATCGAAACATGGTGCCGATGAACCCCCACTTATTGGAATACAACTTCAGAGTCGACATATCAGACATCATGTTTGCTATCGGCAAAATCAGGGACGCTAAGTGGCCCAAACCAATACAGTCGGACCCTTCGCAGAGAAATTACAAATTAGTATGTGAGTTCCACAACACACACGGTAACAGGATCGAGGATTGGCATCAACTACGAGAAGAAGTGGCCCAGCTACTCAACAAATAGCACCTTTGGGAATTCCTTAGCGATCGGGCCAAAAATCAGTTCCGGGATAGGAAGGCAACCAAGAAAAACGAGGCAAACCACAACATGTCATCCATATGATCATGGGGGGAGCCGATGCCCCACAGGAACCCATGATGAGGAAAAGAAAAGTATCTATCACCAGGGAAAAATAGACTCGGGGATATATCCCCAATGATGCCCTCACATTCTGCGAAGAAGATACCGAGACTCTGTCTCATCCCCACAATGACTCCTTAGTAATCTCCTTTCTTGTTAATTCTTTTCAGATAAAACGTGTACTCGTGGATCCAGGTAGCTCGGCCAATATTATCATGTCAAGGGTTGTAGAACAACTCGGACTAGCTGAACAGATCGTGCTCGCCACTTGGGTCCTTAGTGAGTTCAATATGGCGAGTGAAACAACGAAAGGAGAAATCATCCTTCCGATTACCGTGGCCGGCACAACCCAAGACACCAAATTCCATGTCATTGAGGAAAATTTGTGGTATAACGGCTTGTTTGGGCGACCGTGGATACCCTACATGAGAGCATTACCATCCACTCTCTACCAGATGTTAAAATTCCTAACAAAGGACGGGATCAAAACCATTTATGGGAAATAACACGCGGCAAGGGAAATGTTCGCAATACACGATATGTTACCAACGCCCGTACCTCCGCTCCCAAAAATGCCAACGGGCGAATCAGGTCTCAACCCCAGTCAGGTTTGAAAACATAAAATAGAAATCCGTATCGCGTGTCTGGGCTCGGGCGGTCGTAATAAGTCAACCCCAAGGCGCCACCAGCCTATAACCCTAAGGTGCCACCAGCCTATCTTGTTTCAAGGTACATCCATTCCTTTTGTTTCATTTCGGATTAAGAACTAACCCCCATGCAGGCACTCAACTGGAGATACCATGACACTAACACTATTAGGAAACCTCGAGGCCCCAAAAGCGCGCCCGTTGCACTCTTTATCCCAAAAAAAGAAGGGTTTTTATCGGCATTGTTTTTAACGAGGCAACGACTGTGAAGCTGCTTAAAGGGGAAACTACATAGAATTGCTCGAAGATGCCCTAACGACCAACATTCAAGTGGCGAGGAGCATTCCCCCTGGAAGCCACCCGATTCGAAGGAGGTGGAGAAATTCCAAGCAAAGGTTTCTATGGGGAGATGTTGTATAAGGCCAAACGGTCGATGTAATCAGATCCTGCCTAAGCGAAAGCATGTACTATTATATCGGGCAATCAAAAAATACCCTTTTTCTCCCATGAAAAAGTAGAAAGGCTCCTTCTCATAGTAAGGCAACATGAAAATCACCGAAGCAACCACACTCGACCAAAAATAGGCTGACTCAGCACAAAAATACATGTATTGCGCCAATGGATCAGAGAATATCTTCCAACATCTCATTCTCCAAAAAGGGAAAGTCAGAGTATACTCTCAAGAAAAACCTCTCAGCCAAATACAAATCGAGATACTCAGAGACTTAAATGGTTCAGCACCCACACAACCCCAGGGTCAGAACCCCGGGCTTACAAATCCCTTACAATGCAACTCCGAATTTATGAGAAGCAGTTTTTAAGCTTAAACAAACTCGATAACTCAGAAACTGTCGCCAATTTCCATGCACTAGAAAATCCAAAATTGTAAGATCCTAGCAGGTAGATACGACATAACATATCTATTTTACGAGTTGTAAGACCTCAATAGTCATGACAAACTATAAGACCTCAATAGTCATGACAAACTGTAAGACCTCAATAGGCATGACAAACTGTAAGACCTCAACATGCATGAAAAATCCCAAAGTTTAGGATATACATCACATTTGTAAGAATCCCTAAAGGTCATACCCTCGATGTAGAGGCCTAAACTATCACTACGGATCAAAAATGGCTACGGCCAAACACATATGACTACGGTCAAAATGGCTGATACAGCCAAAATAATGTAGCTTGGGGACGCCTAACTGTCGCTAAAACATCGCAGGCCACTACTCCGAATATACTTCGAAAAGAATCGGTTAAAGCAAGCTTCCCTCAACAGGTAAAAATAAGAAGCGACAATGTCGGCTCCAAAAATGCAAGAGCGTCGATCTAGTCGACCTACGAGCTATGAACCTTACGAGGTGCTCGAAACATCACCGACAATGACTTAAAATCGAGGTTCCTTTAGGGACCGACAACGGGTCAGGCAAACATACTCTAAAAGACCTTAACGAGTGGAAACAAAGCCTACAAAATATCCCACATGAAAAAATAGCGTAAGAGCCTTTGTCGCTAGCAAAGCAAGCCTATGGGCCTAATATTGAAAGGTCTCTACGATCAAATAGCGTAAGAGCCATTATCGCTAGCTAAAACAGCTTGACAACTTGGGGATTAAAATGAGCTCAAATCGTAACCTGATTCGGAGACCGGATCCAAAATAGTTAACTATGCAAGCCTCTTGGCCACATACTAAAAGGTCTCAATTACCAAACAGTGTAAGTGCCACTATCGCCAGCCAAAAACTCAAGGAAATTTAAGGGTCGATTATAGCTCGAATCGCAATGCGACTCAGAGACTGGACCCGAAAATCGCAATATGCTTAAGGGTGTGGCATAAACGCCACTATCACCGGCCAGGGAATTAGGGAAACTTAAGGGTCGATTACAGCTCGAATCGCGACACGACTCGAAGACTGGACCTAAAATAGTTAAACTGCAGGATGCCTAAGGGCACGACTCGAAAGATACCATCGTCAGTTGACTAAATTTCTAGGCCACGCGCCCGTGAGGTCACTTAGACCAAAATCACAAAGAGCCATCATCATTCGCCCATGCAGGAAGGAAAGAGCTTGAGGGTCGATAGAAGCACTAGCCACAATGTTACTCAGAGACTGGACCCAATAAATAGTTGGAGTGGCGAATGGCCAAGGACAAGAGATAAAAAAAATACTACCTACCTGCACGGGTAAACAAATTCAAAGAATAAGAAGGCTCGTGTCAAAGCCCGACTCAGAGATCAAGCCTAAACAGTAAGGCCAAGCATGGAGGCCCTGACACCTGCTTACATAAAAAATCATAATTAAGAGCCCCCGATCTGCCCAATCACCTCCAAACCTACGAGGATCTCACCAAATATCAAAACCAGCCCGCCCAGTCAAAAGCAATAAAAAGGAAAAAGGTACAACAGAAACAAAACTTCAGATTCCTTCTTATATATTGCATGCGCAAAAAAGGCACACTCTCTATCTACAGGCATATTCTGCATATATCATAAACGAAGCAACAAAAAATGGCAAAAGCTGCACTCCGCGCTAAAAGGGACACAACTTGTAAAAAATTGCCCTCTGTAACTTCATCAAGAAGTGACCAAGCATAACAATTACTTCCCCGGCTCGAGCCAATTCCTCCGTGAAAATGGAACCCCTTGCACAAACCTGCTCGAGTACCTCTCCTCAGGGCCTACAACGAACATATTCCTCGATTCTCTTCTCTCGGACAAGGTATCACTGTAGCTCGGCTTGGGCATCAGTATCACTCTTCATATGGATAACCATCTCTCGACCCGCCTTGATTCGGCTTAGTTTCACTTCGGCCCAAGCATCAATAATTTTGGCTCTAAATCTTCGGAAGATCAAATTCGAAGTTTTCTTATCATACCTGGTTGAACTTTGGTGCTGTCAGAAGTCAAAAGGATTTGGACCTCGAAAGGTAAAGACCTTGGCCGAGGCATTCATCCCCTCAAAAGCTTGAGCCCGCACTTGAGCCCTTAGCTCCCCACGAGTCACTCTGGCAAAGTTGACATCGCCCTTAAGGTACTCCGAAACCTCCACTTTTTTCTGTAGCTGATATAATAGAAAAGGGGTTAGCCCTAAGGCAGAGGGGGGCGAAGCATATACTACTGGAAGCCACCTGCTCCATCAAAAAGCTACCATAGTTTAGGCCCGTCACCCTAGAATCAAGGGCTCCGAAAACACCCGGCTCAATCTATGCATTCTCCTCAGAGACGTGAAATAGCCTCACCTTAATAAAAGGCTCTGTCACATCACGTATCTCACTATCGTCGTTTCCCGCCTGGAAATCTACGACCCCTCATAGGGGGCACATCTGCGCCCCCGAGGGATCGTCCAACACCAACAATACCTGCGACAAAGAAAGGAGAAAATAGCTGCTGAATTCGCCATCATCGTAGATGGTACCGGTGAAGCGCGGGGCGTACTGCCTAATGGAAATCCTTTCATCCCTTCAAAAACTAACGAGGGTTTCGAAGGTATGGCACTAACACCTGGGAAGAATGATTCGCCTGAGCCCAGTCTCTGCCTTCCCCGGATAAAGTAGCCATTAAAGGCAGGTTCCAATGACCCCCGATGAGGCGAAAGCATCCTCACATTGCATGTGAGAAAAACGACGACAAATTCAAAAACAACAAAGGGCACCAGCCATCAGCATCATATCCGACGCCAGTATGACCAAAAGCCTCCATCGCGGTAAGATAAAGCCCCAAAAGGCCAGCAACACCTTCGCCAACACTAGATCAACACACAAAGGCCTCCGCCAAAGGAATCCGTCTAGCAAATGCAATTGCATCTTAACATACACTCATACAAAATAGTCCCCAAATATTGATCTGGATGATCCAAACGCAGCAGGTCTCTGCTCGGAGACTGCATTCGAGAAGCCATAAGTCTCCCTAAAACCGCCAGCCCTCGGTCAAGCCTCCTCTCAAAGGCCACTATGAAGTCCGAAGACACCACCCATGCCTACATGGTAAGGATTCGCCGGCCCGATGTTACTGGTCTTATTTTGGGTCAGGACATAAAGAACCTTACGCAGAGCCATTTTATCAATTGAAAGCTCCACGAAGGTCCAAGTAAGCACCCAAATAAAAGCAAACTCCTCAGCAGTAGTCAATCATATACATTATAAAAGGTTTATCTACATTGAGATCAATAGGGACCCCCGGGTACTTGAAGATGACCTTCATATGGGATAACATTCCCGAAGGCCCCGAAATTCGATGCATGATCTCCGAACAATTCGAAGGGACCTAGTAGCCCGGACCTATAAGAATGATCCAAGATTGGTCCGAAGAATGACAGAGGGTTGGAGGAGAGCCATGTTGATCAGCAGGAGATCAGAATAAATGCTCGCACTCAAGTCAGATATCGGCGGTCAATAAATAAAAGAAGGCATTCAAAGAGCCTCGAAAGACATGGAAGCATACAGAAACAAAGCAAAGTAAGGAAAGCAAAAGTTAGAAAAAGTATATTCATATTCATAAGAAATCCATAAAATACAGCCCTCGAGGGGTCCTTTTATATGATTACAAAATCCCTCAAGGGGATCATCACGCAAAAAAGAAATACTGAGATATGCATACAGCAAAAGCCTAAGATTCTAGCCTACTTTTTGTGCGACATCTCTATCATCATCCCCTCAGGAATATGATCTCAAAGACAATATCATCCAAGTTTGAGGCCTTCAGGGACCTCATCTCGATTCCTTAGAATGGCTTCTTCAAAAGGAAGCGAGGTGAGGGAAGGAGACAGGAAGTGCTTGGGTGAAAAATCTAGTTGTCATGAATCTCGCCAGTATCAAACCCACCAAGCCACTTTTTGAGATGTTGCCTCGGCCTGGGAGGCAACAGCCAGCGGGAACTACCCCCCAAGGAATCCAAAAGGGGTATAACGCGCCGAACCAAGAGAGGAGGGTGAGAGGTGATATATAATTCGAGCCCCCTCTTGAGAAGCGGTGCATAGTTCAAAAAAACCCCAGGGTGAAAGGCCTCGGCCCTCTGCCTAATCACCCCAAGCTGACAATGACTGCAGAAATAACAACAATAACAACAACAACAACAACATCACGGCGACACAATTCCTTCCAATCAAAAAGAGATCAAGAAAGGAGTCAAGGGGCATATGGCGTAAAATCTTGAAGCTTGCGGCCTTGAACATGGCAAGATGGTGGAACTTCAAGATGGCAGAAAAGGAAGGAGAGATAGGTATCGAAGAAAGTTTGAGTAGAAAAGCTAGCCACAAGGAGCCCTATCTATAGGGAGGGCAAATTAACCGATGATGCCGTTACTGCCCTTGAACAACATAATGGCAAGCTCAATCAATACGTTCATAGAAGCTGAACTGATAACAACGATATGAATCCAAGGGTCGTAACATTTTGGGTGATCTCGAAGAAGCAAAAAGGCGAAGTACCTCGATACCTGTCAAAGGAGGGCTGCACCATCGACATAATACCGCTACAGGGGATCGGGAAATGATATGTCTATACCGTTTCTTATCACTTCCCTCTAAGAAATGTGGTGACTATCTATGTACGGTGAAAACCAGGGAACCGATCCCCCCTCCCCGACATATTTCTTTGGAGAGTGACCCGTAAGCACGGGATCTCGGGTCGGTTGCTTCCCTCGAAACCTGTCGATACCCTGTCAAGAATAACATCAGCTGAGGCCCCGATGAATGCAGGAATTCCCTAGGAATGCATTCGGGGTCGGTCAAATCTATTCAAGTGGCTCGACACCAGCCCTCATACGACATAAAACTAATGGGCTGTCACATCTCATTCTTTTTTTTCATACCAAGTATTTTGTACAAAGTTGGGGAGTCCCCTTTTTATAAAAGGGGGTTTACCAACACCTTGTAAGGCAGAGCTCCAATTATCCTACTAAAGTACAATAATATCTTCTTTCTCTCTTCTCTAATTTGCTTATTCCCCTTGGCTCAAAGTCATTTATATTTGGTCATTCTTTTTATCACTTGGTATTGGCCTGAGGCCGCCCCCTGTATTAATTTCCTCTTAACTTGTTCTAAATTCTATAGCTTAATATTGGCCGAAAGAGCCCTATCTAATTATACCTTAACTGTTATCCTATCCCTAGATGTCCCCGATAGTTCGAGATCGATACCAATGCCGACCCCGAGGTCCCATCGACCATCTCTGTACTCGGGCAATAGGCCCCTTTGGTTTGATTACTGCATTGTCCTAGCTCGCATTTTATCATTATACTTCACGTTCTTAGCATTAACTACATTAACAACTAGATCGAGAATAGATCAAATTTTTTAGAATCTCATTTATAAATTTAATTATCGTTACCATTTTCATGGTAAATAGTAAGTGTAAACACTTAGAAACCCTTTCACATGGGTAGTGATATCTTCCTCAGGGGGACAGAATAACCAACTCTATTTTATCCCAATGACAGTCTTTCTTGATCTGCTCAAGGTCATTCTTAGTTATCGAGCACCTGTATCTCAATATTAGATCACACCGGTCAGGGACAAATGAAGTTTTCTCAACTTTGAAGTCGGAAGTAAGATCACACCTCCCTTGGGAACGCACTTCTCATGGCTTGGCTCCACCGGTGTTTTATCACTGGCTGACTTAGATGAGGAAGATTTTTCATTCTGTGGAACAGTTTTAGATGTTTTGGCCATTTCTATCTCTATGAATAAAGGGAAATAGAGATGTTTGTTGATTGAAAAAAGAAAGAGTTAATGATCAAACTTGGAAGATTTACAGATGAAAAACTTGAAGATTTGCAGATAAACTTGAAGAACTCAAAAGGATTTTGAAGATTAGTACAAGTAAAATCCAAAGTAAAGTTTGAGGAAGTGAGAAGAAGACCTATTTAAGGGATTCACGATAATGGTTCAAAGTAACTGGTGGATGACTGCCAACTAACGCTCATTAATGATTTTGGGAACTGTACCGAGGGGACATTTTGATCACTTCCTTCGCTTATGTCCTGAGGATGATGCCATGACCGGTCAATGTATAAAATTGAAGGCTCAATGTGTTTCTTCTCATTTCATTCCAAGTAACGAGGGGACTATCTATATACAATTAAAACCAGGCCAGACCGATTTTACTATTTGATCCAGACCAAGGAATTACATCGAGGTTCAGCCTCGTAATGGATCAGACAAGAACATGAAGATAAGGTATCGAGCTCGAGAATCGAGGTGCATGTCAAGATCGAGGCCAGCATCTATGGAGACTAAATATGGCAGACTTCGAGCAAGGTGCAAGAAAGAAAAATCGAGATATCCGTGTCCGGTCGAAGATCATGGCAGAAATCCCAGAACATATCAAATCAAGGGCGATTGTTTATGCTAATCATGTGATTTACTTCCGTAAGTAGAATTATACTATAGATAGGATTCCTCTTGTATATAAATAGAGTTCTAATCATTTTGTAAACACCTTACATTCATGCATATCAAAGCAATACAATACTTTCTAGCTTATATTCTTGTTCATCAATTTGCTTCTTAACTATTTTGGGCACCGATCAGTTCGAGAGCACCTATGCTCGAGGGCTCAACCTTTTTCTAATAATGGTTTGCTTAATTTAGCTACTAATTTCTACTACTGATTTCCATATTCATAAATTGATATTAGGTAAAATCACGTGTCATTAAAATCACATTATAAGTTTAACTGTTATCCAATTTTTAAGATAAACACTACCGAACAATATAAATACGTCTGTTAAGTAGCATTTTCCAGTTATTCTTTAAGCATATGTCATGGGTTTTATTATTTTTTTGGGAAATTATCACTTTTATCCCGCGCCAGAAACTATTTACATTTGGTAGGCGAAAGAGTGTGATGACCCAAAGGGTATTCTTTTGTTTTAGAATCCGATTCCATGTTCTAAGGCCTTAAAACCCTCCTTTTATCTCTTCTCGATTTACGTGTGCAGTCCGGGCATGGATCCAGAAAGCCGTTATGTGAAAACTTTAAGAAATAATGAATTTGGCTTAAAAGATGATTTTGTTGACTTCAGTCAATATTTTGGGTAAAAAGACCCGGACCCATATTTCGACGGTCCCCGAGGGTCCGTAGTAAAATATGAAACCTGGACATATACCCGGAATTGAATTACGAGGTCCCTAGCACGAGAAATAAATTTTTGAAAGAAATAGATAAGACTTAAAATGTAATTATTTAAAAGATTTGATCTTGTTGGTATCGGGCTCGTATTTTAGTTCTGGAGTCTGGTACAGGTCTATTATGATATTTAGACCTTATCTGTGAAATTTGGTGAAAATCAGAAGTGATTTGCCGTAGTTCGAATCTTTGGTTGGGACAACATAAATTTTGTAACTATCTTGAAAATTTCATGAGTTTTGGTATTGAATTCATGGTTCTAGACGTTATTTTGGTGATTTGATCCCGCGAGCAAGTTCGTATGAAGTTTTAAGACTTGTATGCATGTTTGATTTGGAGCCCCGAGGGCTTGGGTGAGTTTTGGATAGGCTACAGAATGATTTTGGACTTAAGAAATTTTTTTGGTATGTTGTAGTTCTGTAGACTTCGCATTTGCAATGTCTGGCTCACAAAGCAAAGAAGCTTTGAATTTACGATCCGCAGGCTGGGAAGGGGGCCTTCGCATTTGCAAAACTCATTGTCGCAATTCTAGTTGGAACAATAGCTGCATTTACGAACAGTTGTTTGCATTTCAGATGCCAGCAGGCCAGGCCAAGCTTCGCATTTGCGAACCTATGATCGCAAATGCGATAACGACGACTGTTCAAAACAACTTTTGGACAAGATTTTTTATTCATTTGTCAAATTTTCAAACCTAAACATGAAGAAGCGATTTTCCAAAGACCACTTCTTTCTCAAATCATAGGTAAATGATTCCTCACTTTTTTCTTTCAATCCATTTCATCTTTTTACAAGATTTCATCACAAAATCTAGGGTTTTTCATGGTGGAATTGGGTGTTTTTGGGTAGAATTTAAGAATTTTGATATTTTGGGATTTAGACTTCAAATTGAGGTTAGACTCCAAAACCAATTGTATATCCAAGATTGGGGATGAGTAGGTAATCGGGTTTTGGTCCGAACATTGAGCTTGGACCAAGCGGGCCTAGGGTCAATTTTTGACTTTTTGGAGAAAATGTTTGGAAACCTATAATTATGCATTATAATTGATTTCTTTATCATTTATTGATGTTATTAAGTTAATTATGACTAGATACGAGTGAATTGGTGGTGGAAATCGATAGGTAAAGCAGTGATTGAGCTTTGAAATACCCGTTGGCTTGAGGTAAGTATTTGGTCTAACCTTGACTTGAGGGATTAGGGATACCCGACATATTTGCTATGTGAAATTCCATGTGTGTGGCATATAGGTGTGGTGATGAGTGCTTATGCGCCACCAAATTATCATTTTAGCCTGTTCCATTCACCGTTTCCTAATATATTATTTCTTGTCTCATAAATGTTTCCATGTCTAGTTGCTTCACATTAAATGTTGTTTTGTCTATCGAAGTATTAATTGTTTCATAGTTTAATTTTTATTATCTTTCTGGTTGGAGTTGTTTTGTTGGTGCTTCATGGTATACGTTGGTTGGTCTCGCCGTGTAGTTTTAATGGGTGAAGTTTTATAATTATAGTGATTTTTGATTGTGTTGGTTCGAGGCATAAGTATTGTGGAGGATTTGAGTTAACTTGTGAAACACTTGTCTTTATTTTGTGATTGGTGCTGATATGTATATTAGGATCGGGTTGCATATCACAATAGGAGGAGTAAGGGTGAATGAGACTGTCTAGTGGGATCGGGTTGTACGCTGCAAAAAGGAGTAAAAAAGGTGGATATGTGGGATCGGGTTACGCGCCGCAATATGAGGAATAAGGGTGATATATTGAGGAGTAATAAGGGTACACTGGTGGGATTGAGTTCCACGCCGCAATAGTAGTAAAAAAGGTAAATATTTATACAGTTATTGATTATATGGTGGGATCGGGATGCGCGTCGCATCAATTGTTGTTTATGTATTCATTTTTGCTGAGGCTCATTATTATGGTGTTGAAACTCCCTTATGGATTGGATATAGCTGATTATTGGTAGAAGACTAGTTCCATATTTATTTAATCCCAGTTCCTGTTATATTTCATTCTATGTTTCCTTTCTCTTTTAATATCAATTGTTGCAGGTTATATATGTTGTAATGCCCCTTCGTAGCCTCGTCACTACCTTGTCGAGGTTAGGCTAGACACTTACTAGTATATGGGGTCGGTTGTACTGATACTGCACTCTGTACTTTTTATGCAGATTTCAGAGATAGTGGCTGATCGAGAGGTTGGTTGTTGTTGTTGTATTCAAGAGACTCAAGGTAGTCATGCAGGTGTCCGCTAGCCCTGGCGTCCCCTCCTATCTTTACTTCATTTATATTTTACTTTATCCTAAATAGATGTATTTTCTTTCATACTATTAATTGTAGTATTAGTAGCATGTTCATGAGTTATGACACCAGTTTCTAGGTGGTATTTACTTATGTTTTCGTTAATAGTATAAGAGTAATTAGTTAAATCATGTACTTTATTTCCGCAGAATTAGTTTTATTAGTCCCTAAGTATAAATGAACAAAGGAAAAAGGAGTAAAATTCTGTAGCGTTGGCTTGCTTAGCGAGTACAATGTTAGGCGCCATCACGGTCCCGACGGTGGAAAATTTGGGTCGTGACAAGTTGGTACAAGAGCACTAGGTTGCTTAGGTCTCACAATTTATGGACAAGCTTGGTAGAGTCTAACGGATCGGTATGGAGATGTCTTTTCTTATACCAGAGGCTACAGAGTTAGGACTAATTTCACTTCTATTCATTATCGTCTTGATGTTTGATCTCTCAATGCTAATTGAACTCTCTACTCTGTTCTTTTGTAGTTGGCGAGAACACATACGCTTCATCAGTTGATCAGCAGCCCGAGCCCCTAGTGGTAGCTCTTGTAAAGGGTAGAGGACGAGGCTGAGGCGCGTGCCAGAGGCTGAGGCAAGGACAGGGCTTAGCCCAGAGCTCGAGCAGTAGCACCAGTGGCGGATCCTCAAGTAGAGTTTGATGGTGAGGTTCCGTCCCAGACCATTCCAGCAAGGCCAGCTCAGGTTCCAGAGGGGTTCATAGCTAACATAGTACTTCAGGATGCTCTGGTCTGTCTAGTGGGCCTTATGGAGAGTGTTACTCAAGAAGGAATACTTCCTGTAGCACCAGCCATCTCTTGGGCTGGAGGAGGAGCACAGAATCCCGCTACTCATACTCTATAGAAGATGGCTCCCTATTTTCAAACTCGAGTAGCTCAGCCAGTTGAGGTAGTTCAGTTGGGTGTTGTAGCACAGACCGATAATGGATCAACTATGTCTTCTGATGCTTTGTGGAGATTGGATAGGTTCACAAGGATTTTCACTACTGCCTGTAGCGGTACATCTTTTAAGGATCCCTAGGACCAATGGGGTAGTGGAGACCAATGAGGTTCTACGTAGCATGGGGTAGTGGAGACCAATGGGGTCGACTTTGTTGCTTTTCATCTATAAGGTTTCGCCAAGAAATGGTAGAGGGATTATTGTTTTGCCAGACTAGCTGGGTCACCAGCTATCATTTGGGACCAGTTCTCGAAGCTATTCTTGGAGAAGTATCTTCCTATCTCTCAAAAGGGGGACTATCGAAGGCAGTTTGAATGCCTTCAGTAGGGTTCTATGACCGTCACTTAGTACGAGACCATATTTGTTGATTTGGCCCGTCATGCTCTTCTTATACTTCCCACCAAGAGAGAGAGAGATAGAGGGTGAGGATGTTTATTGAGGGACTTGCTTAGCCTATCAGATTGCAGATGGCTAAGGAGACAGGGAGTGAGATTTCTTCCCACGATGTAGCCAATGTGGTCAGGTGAGTTAGGATGGTTTTATCTAAGGGGAGTGGTTAGGGATCTAATAAGAGACCTCATCATTCCGGTGGATTCGGTGGGGACTCATCTGGAGGTAGTGGTACTTTTGGTAAAGGCTATCATCCCAGGCCATTTCATTCAGCACTTCAGATATCTCATGAAGCTTCAGGCAGTCGTGGTCTTGATGTACCTCCTTTAGGGTAGCTAACGTATAGTGCACCACCGCCAGCTCCTATCAGAGCACTCATTTTCTGAGTTATTATCGCAGTCAGCTTGACCGTTAGGGGCAATCTTAGTTTCTTTAACTATAGTATTCAGATGGATGCTTAGAGTGTGGTAAGTATAGGCACGATCGGATGACCTGTCCGAGATTAGCGGGTGCTCAATCACAGCAACAGAGTTCTCGTTCCATGAATTCGACACCGATTGCCTAGCTTGCTAGAGGTAAGGATCAGGGAGATAGAGGTAGGTGTCAACCTGCTATAGTTGGAGGTCAGGACATTAAAGGTGGAGGCCGGGTTGCTAAAGGTGGAGGCCAGTAAGTAGGAGGTCGTCCTAGGGATATGGTTCAAGGTGGTGGGGCCCAGACCTGATGTTATGCTTTCTCAGCCAAGCCTAAGGCTGAGTTCTCTGATGTTGTTATCACATGTACCATTTTGGTTTGTAGTAGATATACTTCACTTCTATTTGATCAAGGGTCTACATAATCCTATGTGTCTTATTATTTTGCTTCATAGTTGGTTGTGCCTCGTGATTCATTGAGTGCTCCCATATATATGTCTACACCGGTAGGGGATTCCATTATTGTAGATCATGTCTGTCGTTCATATGTGGTTGATATTGGGGGTCTTGAGACTAGTGTAGATCTCCTACTTCTTGATATGGTGGATTTCGATGTCATTTTGGGGATGGAATGGTTATGACCTTATCATGCTATATTGGATTGTCATGCCAAGACTGTGACCTTAGCTTTGCTTGGATTGCCTCAACTGGAGTAGAGAGGGACTCCTGGTGATTCTACCAACAGGGTTATTTCGTATATGAAGGCTCTGCGTATGGTCGAGAAAGGGCGTTTGGCTTTTATGGCTTATGTTCGTAATTCTAGTGCCGAGATTCCTTCTATAGATTCTGTGCCAGTTGTTCGGGAGTTTCCAGAGGTGTTTCCTGCAAACCTGTCGGGGATGCGACCCGACAGGGATATTGACTTTTGCATTGATTTGGCTCTGGACACTCAACCCATTTCTATTCCGTTGTACCATATGGCCCCTCCGGAGTTGAAGGAATTGAAAGAGCAGTTGCAAGACTTGCTTGATAAGGGATTTATTAGACCTAATGTCTCGCCCTGGGGTGCGCCGGTGTTGTTTACTAAGAAGAAGGATGGATCGATGAGGATGTGCATATACTATTGGCAGTTGAACAAAGTCACCATAAAAAACAAGTATATATTGCCAGTATTGATGATTTATTTGATCAGCTTCAGGGTGCCAATGTGTTCTCGAAGATTGATTTGAGATCAGGCTACCATCAGTTGACGTTTAGGGCATCCGATGTTCCTAAGACAACTTTTCGCACTCGATATGGGCATTATGAGTTTCTAGTAATGCCATTTTGGGTGACAAATGCCCCAGCAACATTTATGGATTTGATGAACTGAGTGTTCAAGCCTTATCTGGATTCCTTTGTGATTGTTTTCACTGATGATATATTGATCTACTCCCACAATCGGGAGGAGCATGGCCATCATCTTCAAGTCGTTCTTCAAACTTTGAGAGACAGCAAATTATATGCCAATTTTTCGAAATGTGAGTTTTGGCTAAGTTCAGTTGCTTTCTTGGGTCGCGTCATATCGGCAGAGGGTATTCAGGTGGATCTTAAGAAGATTGAGTCAGTCAAGGACTAGCCTAGACAAACATCAGCTATAGAGATTCAAAGTTTCTTGGGTTCGGCGACTTATTACTATCCATGACCAGATTGACCTAGAAGGGTGACCCGTTCAGGTGGTCGGATAAGTGTGAGGCAAGCTTTCATAAGCTCAAAATAGCTTTGACTACGGTGCCAGTGTTGGTGTTACCTACATGTTCAGGGCCATATACACTATATTGTGATGCATCTCGTATTGGACTTGGTGTGGTGTTGATGCAGAATGGGAAAGTTATTGCATATGCTTCGCAGCAGTTGAAGATTAACGAGAAGAATTATCCAGTTAATGATTTGGAGCTAGAAGCCATTGTTCACGCATTGAATATTTGGAGGCATTATCTATATGGAGTGTCGTGTGAGGTGTTCATGGATCATAAGAGTTTGCAATATTTGTTCAAGCAGAAGGAGCTAAATTTGAGGCATAGAAGGTGGTTAGACCTATTGAAAGATTATGATATCACCATATTGTATCATCCCCGAAAGGCCAATGTGGTGGCCGATGCTTTGAGTAGGAAGTCAGCCAGTATGGGTATCCTTGCATATATTCCAATCACTGAGAGACCGCTTGCTTTGGATGTTCAGGCTTTGGCCAATCAGTTCGTGAGGCTGGATGTTTCTAAGCCCAATCGTGTTATAGCTTGCACCATCGTTCGATCTTCATTATTTAAGAGTATTAGAGATCGGAAGTATGATGACCCTCATTTTCTCATCCTTAGGGATACAGTGCGGCATGGTGGTGCTAAGAAGGTCACCATTGGAGATGACAAAGTTTTAAGGATGCAAGGTCGAATTTATGTGCGTAATATGGATGGACTTCGTGAGTTGATTCCTGAGGAGGCCCATAGTTCCTGGTATTTTGTTCATCCAGGCGCCGCCAAGATGTATCAGGAATTGCGGCAACATTATTGGTGGAGGAGTATGAAGAAGTATATTATTGCATGTGTAGCTCGGTGTTTGAATTATCAGTAGGTAAAGTACGAGCATCAAAGACCCAGTGGTTTGCTTCAGCTGATTGAGATTCCTGAGTGGAAGTGGGAGAGTATCACTATGGATTTCATAGTTGGACTCCCACAAACTCAGAGGAAGTTCGATGTAGTAATGGTTATTATGGATAGGCTGCCTAAGTCAGCACATTTCATTCCAGTGGTAGTTTCCTATTCTTTAGAGCGATTTGTAGAGATCTTTATCGGGGAGATTGTTCGTCTTCATGGTGTCCTTGTGTCTATCATTTCTGACCGAGGTACGCAGTGTACCTCACTTTTTTGGAGAGCAGTACATGGTGAGTTGGGTACACGAGTCGAGTTGAGCACATTAATTCATCCTCAAATAGACGGACAGTCTGATCGTACTATTCAAATTTCGGAGGATATGTTCCGCGCCTGTGTTATTGACATTAGAGATTCTTTGGATCAGTAATTGCCATTAGCAGAGTTTGCCTACAACAATAGCTATCAGTCGAGCATCCAAATGGCTCATTATAAGGCATTATATAGTAAACGGTGTCGACCTCCAGTAGGGTTGTTTGAGCCAGGGGAGGCTTGGTTGCTAGGTACAGATTTAGTGCAGGATGTCTTGGATAAGGTTAAGATCATTCAGGATAGGCTTCGTACAGCTCAGTCCACGCACAAGAGGGATGTCGACCGTAAGGTTTATGATGTGGAATTTATGGTCGGAGAGCCGGTGTGGCTTCGAGTGTCGCCCATTAAGGGCATGACGAGATTTGGGAAGAAGGTAAGCTAAGCCGTAGATTTATCGGGCCTTTTGAGATCCCTGATCGAGTGGGAGAGGTGGCTTACAGACTTACGTTGCCACTAGGTTTATAAGCAGTACATCGAGTGTTTCATGTGTCCATGCTTCAGAAGTATCACGCCAATCCTTCTTACGTGTTAGACATTAGCACTCTCCAGTTGGAATAGGATTTGACCTATGAGGAGGAGCCAGTAGCTATTCTAGACCAGCAGGTTCGTCAGTTGAGATTGAAGAGTTACCCTTCGGTTCGTGTGTAGTGGAGAGGCAAGCTTGTTGAGGTAGCTATTTTGGAGTCCGAGTCCGATATGCGGAGCAGATATCCCCATCTTTTCACCGACTTGCGTATTTTTCTATGTCTGCTCGAGGACAAATAGTTGTTTTAAAGGTGTAGAATGTGACAACCCAAAGGGTCATTTTTTGTTTTAGAATCCGATTCTGTATTCTGAGGCCTTAAAACCCTCCTTTTATCTCTTCTTGATTTGCTTGCGCAGTCTGTACGTGTATCTGGAAAGCCCTTATGTGAAAAATTTAATAAATGATGATTTTTTACTTAAAAAGATAATTTTGTTGACTTCGGTTAACGTTTTGGGTAAATGGACCCAGGCTCGTGTTCCGACGGTCCTGGGGGGTTCGTAGTAAAATACAGGACTTCGGCGTATGCCTGGAATCGAATTCTGAGGACCCTAACACAAGAAATAAAATTTTGAGAGAAAATGATAAGAGTGAAAATGTAATAATTTGAAAGATTTGATCTTGTCGGTATCGGTCCCGTATTTTGGTTCCGGAGCATAGTACAGGCCCGTTATGATAATTAGACCTTATATATCAAATTTAGTGACAAATAGAAAGTGATTTGATATAGTGCGGATCTTTCTTTGGAAAAATAGAAATTTTGAAACTATCTTGAAAATTTCATGAGTTTTGGTGTTGAATTCATAGTTCTATACGTTATTTCAGCAATTTGATCGCACGAGCAAGTTCGTATGATGTTTTAAGACTTGTGTGCATGTCTGGTTTGGAGCCCAAGGGCTCGGGTAAGTTTTGGATAGGCTATGGAATAATTTTGGACTTAAGAAATTTTTTTGGTATGTTACAGGTCTATAGACTTCACATTTGCGAAGTTTGGATCGCAAATGCGAGCATCGCATTTGCGATCAAGAGGCTAGTAAGGGGACCTTCGTATGTGCAAAGCTAATTGTCCCAATTGCGACTGGAACAATGGCCGCATTTGCGATGCCAGCAGGCCAGGCCAAGCTTCGCATTTGCGAAGTAAATGTTGCATTTATGAGTTCGCATTTGCGAACCTGTGATCGCAAATGCGATAACGGGGATTATTCAAAACAACTTTTGGATTGGATTTTTGATTCATATTTCATATTTTCAAACCCTAAACTTTAAGAGGCAATTTTCCAAAGACAACTTCTTCCCCAAATCAAAGGGATATGATTCCTAACTTATTTCTTTTAATCCATTTCATCTTTTTACATGATTTCATCTCAAAATCTAGGGTTTTGTATGGAGGAATTTGGTATTTTTTGGTAGTATTTAGGAATTTCAAAATTTGGGGATTTAGCCCTCAAATTGAGGTCGGGTTCCAAAACCAATTGTATATCTGGGCTCGGGGTGAATGGGTAATTAGATTTTGGTCAGAATTTCGAGTTTGGACCGAGCGGGCCTAGGGTCGATTTTTGACTTTTTGGGAAAAATGTTAAGAAACCTATAGTTATGCATTGGAATTGATTTCTTTAGCATTTATTGGTGTTATTAAGTTAATTATGACTAGATACGAGTGAATTAATGGTTGAATAGAGAGGTAAAGCGGCGATAGAGATTTGAAATACCCGTTGGCTTGTGATAAGTGTTTGGTCTAACATTGGCTTGAGGTAAGTGTTTGGTCTAACATTGGCTTGAGGGATTATGGATCCCTAACTTATTTCCTATGTTAAATTCCATGTGTGTGGCGTATAGGTATGGTGACGAGTACCTATGCGCCACCAAATTATCATTTTAGCATGTTCCCTTCCCTGTTTCCTAATATATTGTATCTTGTATTACTTGCTCATAAATATTTCCATATCTAATTGCTTCATATAAATTGTTATTTTCTCTATTGAATTATGAATGGTTTCATAGTTTCATTTTTTTATCTTCTTATTTGGAGTTGGTTTGTTGGTACTTCATGGTCTACGTTGGTTGGTCTCGCTATGTAGTTTTAATGGGTGATGTTTCATAATTGTAGTGATATTTCATTGTGGTGGTTTAAGGTATAAGTGTTGAGGAGGATTTGAGTTAACTTGTGAAACACTTATCTTTATTTTGGGATCGTGTTGAATGCCACAAAAGGAGGAAAAAGGGTGAATGCGATTGTCTGGTGAGATCGGGTTGCATGCCTCAATAAAGAGTAATAAGGGTAGATAGGTGGGATCGGGTTGTGCATCGCAACAGGAGTAATAAGGATGATATATTAAGGAGTAATAAGGTTGGACTGGTGGGATCCGGTTGCACGCCACAACATGAGTAATGAGGGTGAATATTTATATTGTTATTGATTATATGGTGGGATCGGAATGTGCGCCGCATCAATTGTTGGTTATATATTCCTTTCTGTTGAGGCTCATTAAGGATTGGTTATAGCCGAGTATTGGTAGAAGTCTACGTTGTATATTTATTTAATGCCAGTTACTGTTATATTTCATTATGTGTTTCCTTTTTGTTTTAATATCAACTGTTTCAGGTTATATACGTTGTTATGCATCGCCGTAGCCTCGTCACTACCTCATCGAGGTTAGGCTCGTCACTTAGCAGTACATGGGGATGGTTGTACTGATACTGCACTCTGTACTTCCTGTATAGATTTCGAAGCTAGTGGCTGATTGAGAGGTTGGTTGCCGTTGACCCAAGGTAGTCCTACAGTCGTCCGCATGCTCTTGCGTCCCCTCCTATCTTTACTTCATTTCTGTTTTACTTTCTCCTATATAGATTTATTTTCTTTCAGACCATTACTTATAGTATTTGTAGATTGTTTGTGAATTCTGATACCAGTTTCTGGGTGGCACTACAAGAAATTTGATTATTAGCAGCGACATATAGTAGCGACCATATAGGTTGCTACAACAACTATATTATTAGCATCGACATATAAAGTCGATGCAGAAGGTTAATTTTAAGCAGCGACTTATTTTGGGTTGCCTCTAATATGGCTGAAATTTTCAGTCCCACTAAATAAAATTTTGGCTCCATAATATTTGTGGCTAGTATGGAAAAGTCGTCGCTAAAAGTATCTGGCAGCGACTGGGTCGCTCCTATAACCTAGATTTTTAAATTTAAAATAATAAAGAAAATAAAAATTGAATAAGCTAATTAAAACTTGTTCATGGAATTGAACCCACAAAGCTTCGAGTGAAACAACAGAGGAGCAAAACTCTCTCGAGAATATCGACTGCCCATTCTCTCTCTCTAAAAATTAACTCAGGTCTTCATCTAAAATTTCATCCAAATCAAAACCACACAAATCAAAATGTGAATCTCATTTGTCAGGTATGTTCAAATCCCTAATCTTTTCATTTTTTTTGGGGAAAGAAGTTGATAATCGATCGATTTCGTGTTGTGGCGGAAGAATCAGTAGAAAATGCTACTTTGTTCTTCACGACCACCTTCTCAAGAGCTTTAAATTAGATCATGTTTTAAACAACGAGACTGATAACATTTTCTCTCTCTCACTGTATGTTGCCTTGTTGCCATATATAGTGCTAATTCTTGATAAACTTTTTGGGTAAATTTCTGGGTTCTTGTTTGTTTGTTAAATTTTAGCATTGACAAGAATGACTTATGTTTAATTGATATCAAGTTCTTGCCAATTGATTTGCCTTTGTGCTAGTACTAACCATCAGAGGCAAGTAACGCTGCACCCAATTCTTTGTGACAATGTGTTCGGAATTTATAGCCACCCACACAAACATTTGTTTATATGCATGCCAGAGTGGATCGTGGGTTATGGATTTTAGCCCTTTTGAGTTACTACGTTCTAACTTAATAATTTGTGTATTAGGAAATGAATTTTTAAAGAAAAATAACAATCCAAAGCAATTGTGTTCTATCGAATCATACCTTCTAACTCTACATCTGCCCCTACATTTAACAGATGGAGTTTTGAGGTCTCAATTTTCTAGACTTGAAGTTGTAATTTAATATCGTTTAGTGAACAACTTGTATGTTTGTTTAACAGCGTTCTGGCCTACTTCACCGATTAGGCATATACTGAAAGTTTTACTTAGGATGAAACCTGCATCTTCTACTTGCTTATGTAAGATACTAGCTAGAAAGAGCTTCAACTAGTAATGGAGAGCAAGTGGCTAAGCAGTTCAAATGCATCTAGTACAAATGATTTCATTGGCTATTCCTTGTAAAAAAGCTATTTTTCCATTGGAATTCATGTCAGTTCTTCAAGTTTATTTGGACTTTCTTGTTGAATTATCCAACAAAATGATAGAATATAGATTGTTTTCCTCCTTGGTCTTTCTTGAGCTTTCTGAAAGAGTTTCATCTTTCAACATGCAGTTAGGGATAATTATTTTTTCAACAATTTCACTTTTGTATTCTCAGATTTTTTCTCGAATTTCTCTAAGCCATTTGATAATCTATAGAAATACCAAAAAACTCACACAGAAAGAATCATTTGAAGCGTATTTGGTATTGTTATTGTCGATTCTCGGTCTTGACAGAAGCTCAACTATCTCTTTTCCTAGGTAAGTTAAAATCTTCTTCTTGAGATACAGTATACATGTCGGCATTCAATTCGGTTTCCTTGCCATAGTTCTGTTGTTATTGCATTTGATATGAAGTTTAAAAAGAATTGCAAAGGAGTAGTTTATTAAATGTCTTTCTTGAATACTTAAAGCTTCTTATTTCGCAGTATCTGTTATATATACTATCATTCTGTTTATCAAAAAGGTGTTTATATTATGTGGTAGTGTATAAATTCTTTTTATGAAACTGTTTGTTTTCTTTGTTAATCAAAAGGTGTGTGAGAAGAAAAAATTGCTACAATAATTCAATTTTATTTATAAGTCATTTGATTTGTTCATCTTTCCTTGGTATGCTAATTATTATAGATATTTTGATTATTATCATCATTCCACTTTTAATTTGGTAATCATTTATTTATTTTTAAAAATAGATATGATGGATAAAATTTGGTTGAATATAAAGAATAGAGTCGACCAAAGATATAGAGATGGAGTGGATAACTTTCTTAATTGGGCATTCAGTCAACAAACTGTGAACACTATGATTCGGTGTCCTTGTAAAGGGTGTATGAATACCGCGTTCAAGCTAAGGGCTGGTGTAAGAGGCGATTTATTGAGGAAGGGTTTCTGGGATTCTTATAAAGTGTGGGACTTGCATGGAGAAGTGTTAGTTAGAGTTGACACTACTAATACTGCAATTAGTGATGAAGTAGAAGATGATAGCATTGAAGAGGATAATATTACTGAAATGATTCACGATGTTTGTGGATATAAGAATATGGAGGATAATAATAGTAATAATTCAGTGGACAATGAAGAGCCAAATGTACATGCAACAAAGTTCTACAAATTGTTAGAAGATGCCGAGACAGAACTTTATCCTGGTTCTAAAAAAGTCTCGAAGTTGTCTTTTGTTGTTAAAGTACTTCCCTTGAAGTGTCTTAACCATTGGAGCAATAAATCGATGGATGCATTGTTGAGCTTCTTTAAAGAAGTCTTTCCGTGGGGTCATTTGTTCCAAATTCTTTCTATGAAGCAAAGAAAGTTCTTTGTGACCTTGGCTTGGGGTACACCAAAATAGATGCATGCTGGAATGATTGTATTTTATATTAGCGTGCGTATGCCGATGTCCAAGCATGTCCTAAGTGTGGTAAGTCTAGATGGAAGTCTGAAGAACATGGAGGCAAGAAAGTAGCTCATAAAATCTTGCGACATTTTCCAATCAAACCAAGGCTTTAAAGATTGTACATGGCAAGAGAAATAGCTAAAAAGATGAGGTGGCACAAGGAGGAAAATATTGATGATGGTGTCTTGCAACATCCGTCTGACTTAGTAGCATGGAAATCCTTTGATGCACAACATCCCACCTTTTTAGCTGAGTTAAGTGGCGAGTGACAGTTCTAATCCTAGTATTTGGCCAGTCGTACTAGCTACGTATAACTTGCCACCATGGGATCGCATGAAAAATTCATATTTCATGATGACACTTCTTATTCCAGGCCCCAAGTGTCCAGAAATGATATCGATGTATATTTACAACCAATGTTTGAAGAGTTAAAAGAATTATGGGATGGGGTGGAGACTTATGATGCACACTCAAAATCTAATTTTTTGATGCGTGTGATTATCATGTGGACAATCAATGACTTTCCTGCATATGAGAATCTTTTAGGATGGTCAACCAAAGGCAAGCTTGCATGTCCTTGTTGTCATAAAGATACACAATCGACTTCCTTGCATAGTAAGTTGTGTTATATGGGTCATCGTCACTTCCTTCCCATGGACCATCCATGGCGAAGAAGTAGGACGTTATTTGATAGGAAAGTTTAAATGGGAGTTGCACCTAACCCTTTAACCGGTAATGAAGTACTTGTGCAATTACAAGCTTTCATGATATTCATAAAAATGCTTGCAAGTGGAAGAAGAAAAGTATATTTTTTCAATTGCTTTATTGGAAGAGTCTTATGTTACGACATACCCTGATGTGATGCACATCGAAAAAAATATGTCTAACAATATTATATCAACTGTCATGAATATGGTTGGAAAGACAAAAGACACATTGAAAAGTAGATATGACTTGATGGACCTTGGAATCAGACAAAGGTTGCATCCAATTGAAAATAGGAACAATATTTTATTACTGGCAGCGTACTATGCATTGTCCCCGAAAGAGAAGCTGAAGGTATCCAGTTTCTTAGCTAATCTGAAGGTTCCTAATGCCTTTTCCTCAAACATTTCGAGGTGTGTCAATGTACAAGAAAAGAAGATACATGTATTGAAATGTCATGATCATCATGTATTGTTGCAAGATATTTTTCTAGTAGCTATGCGTGGTTTGCTACCCAAGGAAGTGTGTGATCCGATTATAGCCTTAGGAAAACTTTTCAAGAATATATACTCTAAGTGCTTGACAATTGAAGATCTTGATATCCTAGAGGAAGAAATTCCTATTATTTTGAGCAAACTTCACCTTGTTTTTCCTCCGGTGTTCTTTGATCTCATGGTTCATTTGCCAAGTGAGGCAAAGCTTGGTAGACCAGATCAATATCGAAATATGTATCATATAGAGAGGTAATTTATTGTTTAATAATCTCGATACTATAGTTTTAGAATGACATATATTATATTAATGGATTATTTTATATAGGTATTTGCGAACACTTAAGTCATATGTTCGCAACAAAAATCGCCCAGAAGGTTCAATTGCAGAAGGTTATTTGGTAGAGAAAAGCCTCACATTTTTTTCGCGAATATCTCAACTAAGTTTAATAAACCAACTAGGAATGACGATGGATCTGTGTCAAATGATGTGATGTCTATCTCTAAAAAAAGTGGTCAAACAAAAGGTGCTTCAGACGGTATTAAGCTATCTCATGATGAGTTTAAACAAGCATGTACGTATGTGCTTCAAATTGTGAAGAGGTTTTGTATTTTATGGAGTAAGTCTCTTATTAACTCCATAGTTTTACACTGATATAATTCAAACCTGATTTATCTTAACAAACTTAAAATGTAAGGAATACACAAGAGAGATTGAAAGCTAAAGTTCAATGAGAGCTCATAAAAATGAGTTTCTTGATTGGTTTCGCGCACGTGTAGGTGTCTACTTAATTACTAATATTGATATTAGTTTAATCATCCCATCATGTTATTGGTCATAATAGTATTGTTCGTCTTTGTAGATATTTGTACTATCTTCACAAGGACGCACAAATGATGAGCTCATAAGCTTAGCCGTCGGTCATGCACTATTAGTACATCGATATTCAATATTTGTGGTGAATGGATTTAGATTCCATACAAAAGAGCTTGCATTGAGAAGAAAAACACAGAATAGTGGTGTTCTTGTGAGAGGAGATGATTCAAACTCTAATAAGGAGTAATATAGTGTATTAGATATATTTATGAGTTATCTTATGTGGGAAATAGAAAAGTTTACTTATTCAAGTATCATTGGTGGGATGTGGCTCGCTTAGGAAGAGGATATAAGAGAGACAAATATAGCTTCACAAGTGTGAATACTGGGTGTGCCTTGAATACAAATGAGCCATTTGTGTTGGCATCTCAGTCGGAACAAGTCTTTTACTTGGACGACATGGTCGATAATGATTGGCTTGTTGTTGTGAAGACAAATCCTCACGATCTTTTTAAAAGGCCTGATAATGATGCTAATTGTGTAGAAATTGAAGATGAAGAATTACTGAATGAAGAAGTCTACCAATAAGAGGAAGCTGAATTTAATACTTCGTGCACCAAAGACCAAGAAAATATTATTGAGGTGTCTCCACATAGGGATAATGTTGAACCACAAATTATTAACTATGATCATGCAAGTACGCAAGCTCAAAACAATGTGCATAATGAGGAAGTTGATTTCATTGATGACAATCATATAGAATATCAGAGAGTGAAGATAGTGAAGAAGAGTTATTTGATGATGATGATGATTGGGAGGACACCAATACATCTTTTTGAAGACTAAGAAGCAAAAGACTAATGATATAGAGGGCTACATCGTGTTTTAAAAGTTCTTTGTATTTTTGTCCATATTCGACTAACAGTGAAATTAGTTCTTAATGCTTGAAGCTTTGTGTCTATATCTTATTTTTTGAAGTTCTCTGTACGTTTGTCCTTATTAGACTCAACTTTTAAGCTACTAACTTAATACCTGAAGATTCTGCCAACCAAAGGATACCATTCACATCTTTGAAAGGTGATATATTAATCTGTTTGCTTACAGGTTGTAAGTGAGAGGAACAAAAGAAATAGAGAAAAGCAAGTATCTAAGCATACTTGTGGTACAAAGTCTTTTGCAAAATAGAGGAATCTACGGTAAAAATATATTTAGTCCCCTACTATAACATATGATTCTTTATTATTTTCATATTTATATATTTGCTTATATATTTTTTGTCCAAAAATAATATTTTAGAGAAATCCTATTACTGGAGAAATAGACATACCAAATAAAGTTTGGGAGATCCAACATACACGCAATGATGATAAAGGAAAATTGGTGTGGGTGGATCTACAATCCCCACAAATTCATGTAATTATCTAAAATTATAGACTTATTATCTTTCTGTTTTTGTAAGTTACATTCAGTGTGTTTTATAATATTTTGATGTAAATGATTATGCATAAATCCAGGGTCAACTCTAAGAAGTTGTCACTCAGCAATAATATGAAGAAATCGAGCATCCTATGACTAGAGATGAGATTTTATCCACCGTTCTTGGTGAGAGAATAGGTTACATCGGAAAAGGATACGAAAAGAAGCCTCCTAAAAAGAGAAACATGCAGCAGGCAAGCATAGAGTCCAGCGTGTCTTCCGCTATGGAAATTATGCATCAAAATATGCAAGCCGATATGGATAGAAAGTTGCAAGAAGAACGTGAACAAATGGCTGCTCAGTTGCAAAGAAATATGGAACTTGAGTTTCAAAGGAAGTTGGCAGAGGAGCGTGAACACTCAAGTGTAGAAGCAGACAAGAGGATCCATCTAGAAGTGGACAAGAGGATGCATGAACAATTTGCTAGTTTGATGACCAGAATGCTACAACAGGTACTTGCTCCGCTGCTTCTTAACAATTCTTCTTCCTTCTCGGCATTTCTTCTTCCTTCATTCGGGACAATTTAGTTGTCACTTGCTCCTATTTTCTTGTCAACTTCTCCTTCTTTAACTTTCATCCTCTTGATAATAGACTATTGGACTGTTTTTTGTTTATGCGAAATCTAGATTTTTGCAAACCTTGGGCTTCAGTGACTTAGTTTATAATAGACTATTGGGATGTTTTTAGTTTATAAGAAATTTGAATTTTGCAAACCTTAGTTTATGTGAAATATGTACCATAGTTGCTTCAGGGGTGGTTGCTGCTGCGGTTTCTTTGCAAACCTTAGTTGTGTAGGTTGTTGTTGCTACTGTTTAGTTGGTACTTGTGTGGTTTCTCCTGATATTGATTCATGACTAAGAGGCCAGTAGAAGGATATAAATGGAATTGAGGGAGCGGACAAGATGCCAATGAAGCATAAGTTTGTCCTGAATATGAAACTAATAACTCTTTTTAGAAAAAAAAAGCAGAGGAATAAACTTAGATAGTCCCTTAAGTATTGGCATCATTGAAATTTTCCAAATTCACCGTTATTCCTCCTTTGACTGGTTAGATGATGGCTGGTGAATGGTAATAAAATTGCATTCTCTTTTTGTGTGATAAAATGTGTTGTCCAAAAATAATTTCTTATTGTTACAAAGGAACTAAAATACTATTAGTACTACCTAACTGGTTGTTTCTTTAGAAAAAATGAATGAAGAACAATGAAGAAGCAGTTAGCTTTCCCTCATATTGATCCTAATTCATCCTATGCTGTGTGTGCCGAAAACTAACGAGCATTTTGTTATATTCTCTTTACTCATTTTCCTTCTCATGGCTACAACTAGTGCAAAGAAGAAAAGGTCCTCATTTATTTCCTATGACATTCTTTTAGTATTTAGTTTAACAGTTGCCATTGACAGTAAAACTAACGGTGTCAAGAAGGAGACTAAAGCTATCCACTTTTATAAACATAAAGGATATTTTATATCCAGTTGTATTAAAAAGGGACAAAGATTGTTGGATACCCATACTTAAGGGACTATCTAAGTTTATTCCTCAAAAGAAGCACATCATCTTTAAATTTAGTAGACCCCTTTAAACTAAATCAAAAGGAACATAATCTTTTGACAAGAAGTGCCTTAATAAAATTCTAGCTGATGACTTAGACTAATGCAAGAGCTAGGCATGAAAAAATTCAGGTGTTCATTCTTAATGTAGCATAACTGAAAAAAGTAGGATTCTTTCTTGTTTAAGTATCACTTCTTTTACATACTAGCTGAGGACCAGAATGGTGATAAAATGTAACCATCATGGATTCATTAAAGGATATTTTGTGAAAGGATTAACTACTTGCAAAAGAAGGATTCAAGTTATAATTACATCATCTTGATCAACTGGTAGTAGAAAACTCGATCGGAAGGTTAGTTTTACTTACAATTGTCCACATAGCAACCTTAAAGCTATTAAACCTTTGGGCAAACTGGGAATCAGCTGAGACCCTTTTGTTATCCTTGAAAATTTTCTATGCATGTTTTTTGATATAAAAATATCATTATGTTCCTTATATATATATATATATATATGACGACCCGACCTATTGTCTCATGTGTTACTGTCCCATTTTCCCCATTTTATGCTTTTTCATGTATCATTATCGGTATTCTGTGTGTTAGAGAGATAATTCGGATTGGTTTTGGTGGGAAATGAGACGCTTAGTCTCTTTAACGAAGGTTTTATTTGGAAAAGTCAACCAAATGTTGACTTATGAGTTAGAGCGCTCGGATGTTATTTCCGGTGGTTCGGTTAGCTTCGAGAGATGAATTGTGACATAGGAGCGTGATTGGAAGTGATTTTGGAGGTCCGGTGTAGAATTAGGCTTGAATTGGCGAAGTTAGTATTTTGACAATTTCCGGTTGATAGGTGAGATTTTGATCCGAGGGTTGGAATGGAATTCTGAGAGTTGCAGTAGCTTCGTTAGGTGATTTGGGATGTGTGTGCAAAATTTCATGTCATTCAGAGGTGATTTGGTTGGATTTTTTATCAAATGCGTGTTTCGGAAGTTTGTGAAAAACTTAACCTTGAATTCGATGAGAATTAAGGGTTTTTGGCGTTGTTTGAGGTGTTTTGATGATTGGAACAAGTTAGGGTGATGTTATAGGATGCGTTGGTATTTTTCGTTGAGGTCCCGAGGGCCTCGGGGTGATTTCGGGTAGCTAACGGAGAGTTTTAGACTTGAAAATGCAGCAGAAAAGTGCAGCAGCAGTGCAAGCCTAATTTGGCCTTCGCGTTCGCGAAGGAAGGCCCGCGTTCGCGGAAGGTTATGTTCTGAAGCTCCGCATTCGTGTGAGGTGTGTCCCATTCACGTATAAGGAAATTGAGGCTCCGTATGAATTGTTCTTCGCGCTCGCGGCCTAAGGCTCGCGTTTGCATAGTGGTATCAGTTAAAGCATCGCGTTTGCAGTTGGGGCACCGCGTTTGCGAAGGGTATTATGATCTAAGGCAAGGATTGTTCATCGCAAACGCGAGAGTTCCCTCGTGTTCGCATAGAGTAAAAGTCACCTGGGCAGAATGGTTTTTAAAAATATTTCCTTCGCGAGTCCAAGTTAATTTCCACCATTGTTGGGCATCTTTGAGAGCTTTTGGACGGGAATCAAAGAGGGTGGTTTCGACTGGTAATTATTGGAGGTAAGATTTTTGAACTTAAAACACGATTATATTGTGAAATTGGTCTAGAAATTCATGAAAATTTAGCTAAAATGGAAGAACTAGGGCTTGATACTTTGAGATTTTAAATTGAGGATTTGATTTGAACTCCGATTTTGGTGCTCTTGATATGTATAGAATCGTGGCGAGATGAGAAATACGGTGATGTGAGTTTTGTAATTTTTTGAGAAATGGGCTCGGGGCTCGGATTTTGCTAATTTCAAGATTCTTGATATTTTTCGTTTGTTTTCAATTGGGTATTGTTCCCTTAACATATTGTGATGTATTCGCTCAGATTTTTATTAAATTCGACGCGCGTGGAGGCCTATTTGAGGGGCGAAGGCGTCGAGAGCTAGAGATTTCACCGGTTCGAGGTGAGTAATGATTGTAAATGATATCCCGAGGGTTTGAAACCTCAGATTGCACATGGTAGTGCTATATTGAGGTGACTTACACGCCAGATAGTGGGCGTGGGGTTGAGCACCACTGGGGATTGTGACTTGGTCCATCCCGATTAATTAATTTACCGCGTATTCGACTGGAATTTATTTGTTATCACTATTGTTTGGGCTGATTGCCTTATTTGGGCTTCGTGCTTCGGGGATTATTTTTATTGTTTTGACTTATTACTTGAACTCAGTCATACTGTTTCTCCACTACTTTACAACTCAGCCACTTTTGCTCAGATTGAGTCTTAAATGATAATTCAAATAATATTTTGGGCCGAGGACTACTGTTTTACTAGTGTCCAAGGGGCTTTTGATGATATTCTAACTGAGTAGGGCCGAGGGCTAGATGTGAGGATACACTGAGGGATGTGAGGCTTAGGGCTTGGATATGAGGGTTATATATGGATTGGACTACACGCCATAGTAGTATATTATATGGATCGGACTGCACGCCGCAATAGTATATTATATTGATCGGACTGCACGCCGCAGTAGTATATTATATTGATCGGACTGCACGCTGCAGTAGTATATTATATGGATCGGACTGCACGCCACAGTATGTATATATTGGATCGGACTGCACGCCGCAGTGATATAGAGCTTGGGCTGTAGGAGCCCCTCCGGAGTCTGAATCCCCACAGTGAGCGCGGGTACCCATATGGATCGGGCTGCACGCCACATCGAGCTATGGATTAGGTTGCACGCCGCATCGAGCTATGGATCGGGCTGCACGTCACAGCGATATGTGGATCGGGCTGCGCGCCGCAACGGTTATTATGTGATACTGTTTCTGAGAGTGATTCGAGAGAGAGAGCCCGAGGGGCCAAGAGTGTTGTGGAGAGTGAGCCCGAGGGGCAGGTTCAGATTGAGATATTGCCCGAGGGGCGAGCTTTTATGTGCTCATGTTGCATACTTCTTGCCTTTTACCTGTTATACTGTGGTATTTGTGCCCGAGGGGCGGATTTTCTGTGCTAATCAGCACTAACTATTTTGAAACCGTTTTCGTAATTATTGAAAAGACCATTTTCGAAAGAGATTTGAACTGAGCTAAAATATTTCTAAAGATTTCACTGATTTCACTCTTTTCTCATAAATTGTACCCGACTTCTGTATAGCATGTTGGTTGCTTTACGTGATTTCTGGCTGCTCAGTTATTATTAACTTTTATTACTCACTGAGTTGAAGTACTCACTTTACTCCATGCACCTCGCGTGTAGATGCAGGTATTGTTCACCCGGTAGCGGGTTTTGAGCTGGTTGAAGGTATTGCTATTGTAGATGAGTAGAGTGACCGCCAGCGTTCGCGGCACCGGATTACTTCCCTTGGTTCTAAATTTTATTCTATATATTGTTGGCCCTGTAGTTGTACTTAGACTTCTCTAGATGCTCGTGACTTGTGACACCCCGGTCGGGCTGTATTGGGTTGTATTTACATTGATTAGTATCATTAATTCATATTCGAACTGTTATATAACTGATTAACT
>MU737802.1:0-30350 GCA_026770625.1 Nicotiana glauca | reverse complement strand
CAAACTAAAAATTGTAATTGAGGCAAAGGGAAATTGCTTCGTGCCTTATTCTATAATTGTATATTACTAAAATTGAAATTATAAATAGAATACGGAATTTACAAACAATATTGTCAAAATAAACTAATTATCCTCTAACTAATTTAAACCCACATTGTTAGATGAATTGAACCGTTGGAATTAATTGTTTACAGCTATTTGAAACTAGAATTAACCTTAATCACCAATGCTTATTCGAAAGTTTGTTAAACTTAATCATTAACATGCTTTGTTTGAACTTAAATCACGCCTATTGGATTAATAACCTTAGCGATTACTACTACGATCCTCACTTCAAATGTAAAGTGCCTACTGATTCTACGACATTACTGGCCATTAATCTACAAAGGCTGGCCTTAGCAATATATTCAAAGAACTACTTTCAACTTAATTATTAATGTAAACTACTTCTGGCTCTAAATCTGTAAGCAGGATAATGCCTAATATAAACGGGCATTGACTACATTAAACCTAATACTGATGACTATATTACAGCTTGGATAAAGCAGTTTCAGTTTATACATCTCACAGGCAGAAATTTACATATGAGTAGTTTATGAAATGGCCTACATACAATCAGTAAAAGAAAAAAAAGAAAAAAACTAAATTAAAACTTCAAAGTTCCATTATTCGTATGTATTCATGCTTTCACATTTTTAGCTTACAATATTGGCAAGGTTACAGCCATGTACCTGGTATTGGAAGCAAAAGAAGAGGAAGACGATGATCAGCAGAGCAATAATAGTACAGCAACAGGCAGTAACAACCAGCGAGACAGATAAAAACCCAACAGTAAACTCAAGAAACCCAGTTGCAATTTCGGAAATACCAAATAGCAACACAAATGCACCAGAAACAACAACAACCAATATGAAAGCAACAGATAACCAATGTAGATCCGAAATAACCAATTGAAAACCCCAAATATAACAACCAAATCAGTGAACTCCCAGGAACAAAAAGAAGGCAGAGATTATACTCAGACTTCCCGATGAGATGACACTTTCTAATTTTTTGTTTTTTAACTCTCAAAGAAGATCACTTTCAAGAAAACTCTTTTAGATAAAACAAAAGCCTAGACTTCGCTGAACAGAGCTGAAATGAAACTCTCTTACTAACTGAACTCCTTAAAGTAAAAACAATTCAGCCTCTATTTCACTCTTAAACTCTAGACTTTTTTATGTTCAAAATCCAGCCCTTTAACCAGTCAAAAACCTCCTTCTTTATAGCCATTGCAGACCTGCCCCCTCTTAAAACTTAAGTACCCGACCAAAACCCCAAAAATCTGCCCATTTCTACTTAAATCCCACTAAGGAATGCTTTTCCTTATTTTCAGCCCCAATTCCCTCTTGTTCCCCATTAACTCATTAATTTAATGACAACTAATACTCCAATATCAGATTACTATTATTAAATAAATTCCCTAATCTTTTCATTCCCAAATTGCCCCTAAAATCCCCTCAATATGACTGCCCTGCCCTAAACCTCTTTGATCTGTTTTAAACCTTTTCATCCAAAAATCTATCCAAACCTAAAATTTATATAAAACTGAATTCTGATCAAAAGCTATAACCAAGTCCTTAATATTAAACAATGATTCAAGGTAGACAATCCAATTCAAGTAGACATGGCACCAAACAAAAGGAATTGGTAATGCAAGCAAAACTGAATACCAACAAGACGTTCAAGCAATTATCAAGCTTAAAACACAAAATTAACATAGAAAGAAGCCAAACGGATAACCTACCGGGAGAAAAATATAAACTATGGTCATGCTATTCTATCAATAAAACCTGAAGAACTAATTGACGACATGTATTCCATAGACAGTACAAGCCATATTGTACAACAATTATCGACAAAAAAATCAGAAAAAGACCACAGGTGATTCGAGTGGCATTTGACAGAAACAGTGAGTTATAATACAACCAACTAATCGACGAAACTTATCAAGTCGATTAAACAGCCTATTATATATTAAATAACGAATAGAGACAATTCGACCAAATAAAAGGTCTATTGGAGTAGAAGAACAGAACAATTGACAAACAAAAAAATGAAAAATGAAAAAATTAATATAACAAACCTAAACAAATAAACAGACATTAAAACATCAAAAATAGAATAAAAGGAGAGAAAGAAAAATACTTTTAAATGGAACAGAGAATAGACAGACTTGAATTGACTCGGACTTGAACTTTTTGAGGTCAAACGGACCTTAATCGAGTGTTCTCAACTAAGAACACTTCGACTAAGGTCAGTTAAACACCCAAATTCCCTTCAAATTCGGACAGAAGCTAGTTTTGGTTTTCTAGGGTTCTTATGTTTCGATCTGGGGTTCGAGTGTTTCTAGCTAGATTCGACCCAAACCAAAGGTGGTTTGGGCACGAGGGAGGTCAGGGGTTGCCAGGGTATGAATTTGGGCTTGGTTGGGGTAGGTTCGAGTTTTGTTCGAATCTTCAAATGAATATTCGAGAAGTTCTAGGTTGATTCAAGGCAAGTGGTTCATGGATTTGGATTGGGGGTGGTCTAATGGCTTTAGGGTGTTAATTTGGTGGCCGGCGGTGTCGTTACCGCCGGGTTTCAGGTGAAGGTGTGAGAGGGCGGCTAGGGTTCGGGCTATGGTGTTCGTCTCTGAGAGAGACGAAGAGGGGGGGTGTTAGATTGGGAGGGCTGGGTAAGAGATTAGGTTTATGTATTAGATTAGGGGATCAATCCAGACCGTTGGATCAAATGGAACCAACGATCCATATTGAACAAGGGAGGGTAAACAGTGTCGTTTGGTTAAATGAGGGGGCGGACCGGTTTGGGCAATAGGTCGGGTGGTTTAAACGGGTAAGGGAGATGGTTTTTTGACTGTTGGATTGATTGGGATGGACGGTTTGGATTAACACATCTAAAACGGCGTCGTTTTAATGATGTTGGGGATAGACTGGACCGTTTGATCTAATGAAATCAACGGTCCAGATCGAGTGTGACTAAAACGACGTCGTTAGACGTCTGTGATTATTGGTCAATTGGACCGGGTAAAGATAGTGTTTTGGGCCTGGACTTTGGTCTATTAAAACGGCCCAGTCCGATTTTCTTCCTATTTTTGTTCTTTTTCTTTATTTTCTCTAATTAATAAGACCAAAATTATAATTTAATAAAATCAAAAATTAATTAAAATGCTAATTAATTCCTAATAATTATTATCACACAATATTAAACACCAATTAAAAATCACACAATTTGACTTTAAATGCTAAAAATACAAATTACATTATTTTTGTGATTTTCTCATTTTTGTAAAGAACACTTAATTACTCTTAATTGTATAATTAAATCCTAAATGCAAAATGCGACATATTTTTGTATTTTCCTTAATTTAAACACACATAATCATGCACATACAAATGCAAGCAATTACCAAAAATATCACGAAAAATTCACAAAAATGCACACAATAAAATAGATAATTTTTGTTTAGATTCTGTGGGAGTAATTCATGTGGGGCAAAAATCACGTGCTCACAGCTGCCCCTATTTGTCCGTAAACACGAAGGGTTTTCATGCAAAGACAAAGTGAGTGAATACGAGCGATTTTTTCTTGTTCGAGTACTCCGTGTAAAGCATTTTTGAAAGATTTGACCGAACCTCTGCTTCAAAAGGTCTCCTACTTATCCCTGGCTAAAAGGGAATCAGGTCAATGTAGTTCGGGAAGTTTTGGTAGCTGGAACTACCGTGGAACTGCGATTTTGCTGTTTCTGGTGTTGCTGTTGCTGTTGATGCTACTGCTTACTGCCCTCCTTATTACACCCGACTAAAATAAAACAAAAAGCTAGACCAACAAGGAATTACAAATCTGATTTATCTTCAACTTGCTCTTGTTGCCTTGCTTTCTTGTCGGCTTGTGTTTCCTCTGGTGCTTCTTTCTTGCGGAAACTGCTGGGCATGACACTGGCCTTTTGCTTTTTCTGAACACAAGTGTCATCATTTTGTTATGTCCGCTGGGGATATTGCTTCCTTCATTAAAACTTGTTATGCTGGCGATTTTTGGTTGTGACCTTCCGCCTTACTGACTTCTGATTTGATATGGAAATGTATTCCTCTGTTTTGCAGGCGGGCTCCTGACTTCAATAGCAATTTAAAGGTAATTCAGCCTCCATTCTCTAGGCGGGCTCCTGACTCCATCAACAACTTAAAATATAACAACCTCCATTCTACAAACGGGCTCCTTACTTCTTTAACAACTTAAAATTTAACAACCTCCATTCTACAGGCGGGCTCCTGAATGCAACAACTTAAAAGAAACACCTCCGTTCTACGGGCGGGCTCCCGACTTCAATATTCAAAAGTAACACCTCCGTTCTACGGGCGGGCCCCCGAATTCAACAACTTAAAAAGTAACACCTCCGTTCTACAGGCGGGCTCCCGACTTCAATCTTCAAAAGTAACACCTTCGTTCTACGGGCGGGCTCCCAATTTTGACAACTTAAAAGTAACATCTCCGTTCTACGGGCGGGCTCCCGAATGCAACAGCTTTAAAGTAACACCTCCGTTCTACGGGCGGGCTCCCGACTTCGGCAACTTAAAAGTAACACCTCCGTTCTATAGGCGGGCTCCCGACTTCAATCTTCAAACTTGAAAAGTAACATCTCCGTTCTACGGGCGGGCTCCCGAATTCAACAACTTAAAAAGTTACACCTCCGTTCTACGGGCGGGCCCTCGAATGCAACAACTTTAAAGTAACACCTCCATTCTACAGGCGGGCTCCCGACTTCGACAACTTAAAAGTAACACCTCCGTTCTATGGGCAAGCTCCCGACTTTAATCTTCAAACTTGAAAAGTAACACCTCCGTTCTACGGGCGGGCTTCCCAATTCAACAACTTAAAAAGTAACACCTCCGTTCTACGGGCGGGCTCCCGACTTCGACAACTTAAAAGTAACACTTCCGTTCTACGGGCGGGCTCCCGACTTCGACAACTTAAAAGTAACACCTCCGTTCTACGGGCGGGCTCCCGACTTCGACAACTTAAAAGTAACACATCCGTTCTACGGGCGGGCTCCCGACTTCAATCTTAAAACTTAAAAAGTAACACCTTCATTCTACAGGCGGGCTCCCGAATTCAACAACTTAAAAAGTAACTTGAATTGATTTCCTCGTTCCTTCGAGAAAATTTTCAACAATGGCAGAAAATTTTCTGCCCCAGTTTTGGTGATCTTCTTTGTGGCATGCCTTTCCACCGTAAATAGCATTTCCATTTCCTGCTTCAAATCAAAGAAAATTTGTTAGTTTAAAACATGGTGAGTCGTCGTGCCACTCCTGCTGGGGATGGTTTTTCCTTTTCCTTTTTCCTGTTCTGCGTTTCCAAAACTTGTTGGGGAATGATGTTATTTGCTGGGGATGATATTTCTGCTGGGGATGGTTTTTCCCTTTCCCCGCCCTGTATTGTCCGACCATTTCGGTCGATCATCTGCCGGTTAAGCTTCCTCTTCGAGGATCCTTATTCACAAATCTCTCAACTGTTGCTTTTCTGCTTTTCTCCATACTTTCCCTAAAATCCTAGACCAATCCATCATTTGGTCTTGCACCAAACGTCTTTTCGTTTTATTGCCTTATCTCGGGTGCATTCACATTTTTCTTTGCCCCATTTTGGCAATTGGTAGTAAGCTCTGAAAAATTCTTCTAAAAACAAACTGCTGGAGAAAAAGTCTTTAAATAAAGAAATGAAAAGTGATGACTGCAATGGATAGAAAAAGAGAGTCTTTATGAATAAATGTTGGGGAAAAGAAAGAAAAAGAACTTATCTGAATGGTATAACCGATCCCAACGATCATGTCGTGCATTTCGGATTAATAAACCCAGTCTATTTGTATAAATCAATCTTTCTGATGGCCTCATTTTGCTGGGGATAAACAGGCACCCCATTCATTGCCAAATGCGGATCCTTTCCGCCAATCTTATCTTGTTGCCTCATAGTGCCCTTCGAGGGGTTTTCACTAATAAGACTCTCTCATTTCTCTTGACTCCCGTCGCCTTATGGTGCCCATGATGGTTTTCACCATTTGACTCTCTCATTTTGTTTCTCTCAACTTTCGTCACCTTATGGTGCCTGTGAAGGTTTTCACCATAAGGCTCTCTCATTTTGTTTTTCTTTCTCCGCTGGGGATCGGAGTGTTACCGATAAGATTTTCTCCACTGTGGATTCTTTTGGCTATCAATTCCTTCAGCTCATGACCCTCATTCAGTCGGGGATCAGTGTGTTACTCTCGACTTTCATTTTCCTGACTTGGCACCTCTCGGATACTGATCGGGAGGTTTTTTTGGACGTCAACATGGTTTTTGTGCGGGGATAAAAGAAAAGGATATCAAAAATTCGAAATAACTTTGATGGGTAAAAGATTACAACTCTTGGAGTCAAACTTTTCCCAAAAATTTTTAAAACATAACTTCTGCCCCAGTTTTCTTATTTGGGGGATTTTTTTGATTTTTATTACACTTTGACCGAGCCGTGAGGCGCCTACGTATCCTCTTTGAGGAATCAGGTCGAACGTAGTTCACTTGATTCCTTTGTATTTCTTGTGGCTTTGTTTTTGTTATTTTTTCTTTCTTTTTCTCTTTTTTTTTCATTAATGATTCCAAGAGAGGGGCATGAAAGAATAATCAAGGCTCAAAGGGGGAAGCAAAGGTTAAAGTGTTTCGATAGTAGAAAAATTGCCTCTGTTATTTCATTCTCCAATAAATGCCAAGTACAAACAAACAAAACAAATAAATAGCAATTACAATCAAAGAAATTACACATAATATCTCTTGACTGCGTCATAATTGATAGCCATGTCGATGCACCTTCCTTCGACATCTGTCAGACATAGAGCGCCATTGGATAAAACCCTGGTCACAATAAACGACCCTTCCCAATTCGGGGCGAACTTGCCCTTTGCTTCAGCCTGATGTGGCAAGATTCTTTTCAGCACCTGCTGTCCTGCTTCAAATCTACTCGGATGCACTTTTTTGTTATACGCTCTTGCCATCCGCTTTTGATACAATTGGCCATGACATACTGTTGCCAATCATTTTTCATCAATCAAGCTCAGCTGCTCCAATCGAGCTTTGACCCATTCATCATCATCAATCCCGGCGTCAGCGACAATCCGGAGAGAAGGAATCTCAACCTCTGCTGGTATCACTGCTTCAGTCCCGTATACTAATGAATAAGGAGTTGTACCTATTGAAGTACAAACAATAGTGTGATAACCCCACAATGCAAATGGTAACTTCTTATGCCATTGTCTGGATCCTTCTACCATTTTCCTCAATATATTTTTTATGTTTTTGTTGGCTGCCTCAACCGCTCCATTCGCCTTGGGCCGATACGGGGTGGAATTACAATGTGTAATCTTGAATTGTTGACATACTTCTTTCATCAAACTGCTGTTAAGATTAGCCCCATTGTCTGTGATGATCACCTTTGGGATCCCAAATCTACAGATGATATGGGAATGGACAAAATCCACCACCGCCTTCTTGGTTACCGACTTAAAAGTCTTAACTTCAACCCATTTAGTGAAATAGTCGATGGTTACCAGAATGAACCTATGACCATTGGAAGCTGCCGACTCAATAGGTCCAATGACATCCATGCCCCATACAACAAAGGGCCAAGGTGCTGACATTGTATGCAATTCAGTCGGTGGAGAATGAATCAGATCTCCGTGTATCTGACACTGATGGAATTTCCGCACAAAACTGATACAATCACACTCCATAGTGAGCCAATAATATCCTGCTCGGAGAATCTTCTTTGACAATACATATCCGCTCATATGTAGCCCACAAACTCCAGTATGTGCCTTTGTCATCATTGTCGTGGCTTGACCAGCATCTATACATCTCAGCAAACCCAAATTTGGGGTTCTTTTGTACAGCACTCCTCCACTAAGGAAAAATCCATTTGCCAATTGCCGAATGGCTCTTTTTTGATCTCCGGTGGCCTACTCCGGATATATCCCCATCCTGAGGTATTCTTTGACATCATATAACCATGGCTCGCCATCTATTTCTTCCTCTACCATGTTGCAATAGGCATGCTGATCACGAACCTGAATATGCAACGGGTTAACATGAACTTTGTCTGGGTGGTGCAACATCGATGCTAAATCGGCCAAAGCATCGGCAACCTCATTGTGAAGTCTTGGGATGTGTGTGACTCCACTGATCAAAATCTCTTGCTCAGATCGTTCAAACATTGTCGATATGGTATAAGCTTTAAATCCCGTGTTTCTCATTCACCTTGAATTTGGTGCACCAAGAGGTACGAGTCTCCCAAGACCAAAACGTCTTGGACATCCATGTCTGCAGCTAACCGTAAGCCCAAAATTCATGCCTCATACTCAGCCATGTTGTTGGTGCAATAGAAACGTAGCTAAGCTGTAACAGGATAATGATGTCCTGTTTCAGAGATAAGTATCGCTCCTATTCCAACTCCTTTCGCATTTACAGCTCCATCAAAGAAAAGCTTCCATCTCGGTTCCTCGGTCAATTCCAACTCATCTATGTGTATCACTTCTTCATCAGGAAAATACGTCTTCAAGGGCTCATATTCCTCATCAACAGGATTCTCAGCCAAGTGATCGGCCAATGCTTGGGCTTTCATAACCGTCCTTGTCACATAGATGATGTCGAACTCCGTGAGTAATATTTGCCATTTTTCTAACCTCCCTATGGGCATAGGCTTCTGGAAAATATACTTCAGTGGATCCAAGCGCGAAATGAGATAAGTAGTGTATGATGACAGATAATGTTTCAGCTTTTGTGCCACCCAAGTTAGGGCGTAACACGTCTTCTCAAGTTGAGTGTACTTAACCTCATATACTGTAAACTTCTTGCTAAGATAATATATGGCTTTCTCCTTTCTTCCTGTAATGTCGTGCTGCCCCAGTACACAACAAAATGAATTCTCCAGGGCCGTTAAGTAGAGAATCAACGGTCTTCCCGGCTCTGGCAAAACCAACACAGGTGGATTTGATAAATACCCCTTGATCTGATCAAATGCCTCTTGACATTCTATCGTCCATTCTACCGTAACATCTTTCTTCAGTAACCGAAAAATGGGTTCACATGTCGCTGTGTGTTGAGCGATAAACCTGCTGATATAATTCAGCTTTCCTAACAGACTCATCACTTCTGTTTTGTTCTTCGGCGGAGTCAATTCTTGGATGGATTTGATCTTTCACGTGTCCAACTCAATGCCTCGCCGACTGATGATGAATCCCAATATCTTTCCCGATGGAACACCAAATGCACATTTGGCCGGGTTGAGTTTAATGTCGTACCTTTGAAGTCTTTGGAAAAACTTCCTTATGTCTGCTACGTGGTCTTCCTGACGCTTGGATTTTATGATCACATCATCTATGTACACTTCAATCTCTATGTGTATCATGTCATGAAACACAGTAGTCACTGCTCTCATGTACATTGCCCCATCGTTCTTCAAGCCAAACGGCATTACCCGGTAGCAATAAGTCCCTCATGGTATAATGAAAGCTGTCTTTTCCGCATCTTCTTCATCCATCAAGATCTGATGATACCCAGCATAGCAATCCACAAATGATTCGATCTCACGTCCGGCACAATTATCGATCAGAATATGAATGTTGGGTAATGGAAAGTTATCCTTTGGGCTCGCTCTTTTCAGATTGCAGTAATCGACACATACCCTAATCTTCCCATCTTTCTTCGGCATTGGCACCACATTAGCCAACCAATCAGGATATCGAGTGACCCGAATAACCTTTGTCTGCAACTTTTTAGTTACTTCTTCTTTAATCTTCACACTCATATCTGTTTTGAACTTCCTTAATTTTTGCTTGACGGGAGGGCATGCTGGGTCAGTAGGCAATCTGTGAACTACTAAATCAGTGCTTAAACCCAACATGTCATCATATGACCATGCAAAAACGTCTCTGAATTCGACAAGGTGCTTTGATTAGTTCCTCCCTTATGTTTTACTCAATATGGATGTTGATTCTGGTTTCCTTGACATTGTCTGCATCCCCTAAATTGACAGCTTCAGTGTCATTAAAATTGGGCTTGGGTTTCTCTTCGAACTTGCTTAATTCTCTGTTTATCTCTTCAAAGGCTTCATCCTTCTCATATTCCGATTCATCATCATAATCAACTTCTTGTACAATTAATTCGGAATCAGACTGATTTTTTAGACTAGGTTGAAGATCCGTTGTGCATGTCATGTCATTAGAACCAGTATAAAGAGAACTGTTCAGAAAGAGAAAAGAAGAAAAAAAATTAAAACAAAATAAGGAGATAAAACTTTCACTTTATTAAAATGCGGGATAACAGAGTTTCACACTTTTGCCGAATACAAAATAAAAAAAAATTGGATTACACCCTGGAATAATCCAGAAAACAAGAAAGAAAAATCAAAGCCTACTACCAAGACTCCCTCCCGGTAGGAAGAGGAGTAGCTGTCCAATTGTTGATATTGGACCTAGGCCCCACAAACTGTATGTCTGCCTTACTGGAACCTTCTCCAGCTCCTATCATGTTGACTTCGGCGAATAGCCTTTCAAAACTCTGATCCAAATCCCCATCTGACCCAATCAGTGGTCCGAGAACTTTGGGGACTGACAACCCAAAAGTGTAGGCTTGTATCCCAACCCAAAAGTGTCTATATTTTTGGGCAAAGAAATTGGCTGGACAATACACTGCAGATTGACCCTCAAACCTTTTCCTGGTATAAACCCGCTATTTAACATTTCCGAGGCTATCATGAAAGTGGCTGCTGCGATTCTGGGCAGTGGAAGGTTCTCGCCTTCAAAAATTTTATGAACTGAGACTACATAAAAAATCTGGTAAACCCAGGTACCTTTGTCATCGTCATCTTCTATGAATGGTACAATGGCATCACCCACAGTTCTTGTACCGTTATCCCCATGCACCACTATCTCTTGCCTATCCCACTCAAATTTTACCATCTGGTGCAATGTGGAAGGCACTGCTTTGGCTGCATGAATCCAGGGTCGCCCCAATAGAAGATTGTATGACACTACCACGTCCACCACTTGGAATTCCATGGTGAATTCCACTGGACCAATGGTCAATTCCAGTATGATACCCCCCCACCATTTTGATACCATCCCCATCAAAACCTCGGACGTAGACGTTGTTCCTGTGAATTCGGTCATGATCAACTTTCAGCTTGTTCAGAGTAGTCAAAGTACAGATGTTGGCGCTTGACCCATTATCAATCAATACTCGGGTAACCACCGAGTCTTTGCATTTCATGGTCAAGTATAGGGCTTTGTTGTGTTCTGTACCCTCTGCCGGCAATTCATCATCAGAAAACGTCACCCGGTTTACCTCGAAGATTTTGTGCACTATCCTTTCCAAGTGATTTATAGAGATTTTATCTGGAACATGAGCCTCGTTCAGGATTTTCATCAGTGCCTGGAAATGGTCACTAGAATGGATCAACAAGGATAGCAACGAAATCTGTGCTGGAGTCTTTCTTAACTGTTCCACAATGGAGTAGTCTTGGGCCTTTATTTTCTTCAAAAACTCCTCCGCCTCTTCCTTCGTCACAGGTTTCTTTATCACCGCTGGGTTGGACATTCTTAACTCTACGGGAGCAAAACACCTCCCCGAACGAGTTAACCCCTAGGCTTCACATATTTCTTCCACAACCTCTTTCCCTTTGTACATTACCATCGCTTTATTGTAGCTCCATGGCACGACTTTCTCGCTGATTATCGGCCTCTGTATTACTGGTTTGATAACAACTGGCCCTATGCATGTTGGCTTGCTTGGTACCCCTTGCACCGTTACTTTGACTGGTTCTGGATTATTTGCAACAACAAACGATCTCTTCCCCATCACCACCACTAGCTTGACATCTACCTTCTCCAACTGTACCACCTCTTTTCCACTGGTCGACTTTTCATCTGGGCTGGTGCGGATCATCATCACCGTCTGTGAGGGTTTCTTTAGCTCCCCTCCTTTGTGTACAAGCTCGATCATATGGGTTTCATGGTGTGCTGGCAATGGGTTCTGATTGATGTTGGGCGCCTCTGGTGTCTGAACCTCAATCTTGTTGGTGTCAATAAGATCTTGCACTACACGTTTCAACTTCCAACACTTCTCGGTATCATGTCCGGGAGACCCCAAACAATACTAACAGCTTACCGAGTGGTCCATATTTTGGGGAAGGGGATTTGGCAATCTGGGCTCAATAGGACTCAACAAACCCAACTACCTTAATTTTTGGAACAAAGCAGTATAGGTTTCTCCCAACTCAGTGAAGGTTCTTTGTTTCTGCACCCTTTCATTTTTGAAAGCCTGATTCCCCCGGAAACCTGTCCCTGGAGGGTTCCTATAGGCCCTTGGTGGTGGATATGTGTTTTGTGGAAGTGGGTGTGTATTTTGTGGGGGTGGATATGTGTTTTGGGGAGCCGGCGCGTGCCATTGCGGGTGAGCCGGAGGCTGGGTGTATGCTTGGGCTTGATGGATGGAGAAGTGTGGTTCTTATGGTGGGTAGTAGGGTTGTGGAGGATAATTTGGAGTATATGGGTAATTCGGGTGAGGGGGTCTGGATTGGTAGTGGGGGGAAGGACCTCTTGATTTGGACCAATTACCTGCCTCTATTGTTGTGACCTCTTCTCTTTTCTTCTTCCCAAGCGCACCTCCTTTGCCGCTCTGAATAACCTGAGTTGTTGCTTTCAGTGCTAAATAACTCAAGATTTTGTTAGACTTCAATCCGTCTTCAATCATGGCTCCCATCTTTACCACTTCATTGAACGATTTACCCACAGACGTCACTAGATGACCAAAGTATGTCGGTTCCAATGTTTGCAAAAATTAGTCTACCATTTCATTCTCCCTCACAGGAGGATCCACTCTTGCTACTTGTTCCCTCCAGCAGAAACCAAATGCTCTAAAGCTCTCTGCGGGCTTCTTTTCCAGCTTCAACAATGACAAATGATTGGGGACTATCTCAAGGTTATACTGAAAATGGCCAATGAATGCCTGTTCCAAGTCATCCCATGTAAACCATCTGACGGGATCCTGTCTCGTATACCATTCCAGCACGGACCCGCCCAGGCTTTGACCGAAATAGGCTATCAACAATTCATCCTTTCCACCAGCTCCTCTCATTTTACTGCCGAAACCTTGGAGGTGGGCCACCGGGTCGCCATGTCCCTCGTACAAATCAAACTTGGGCATTTTGAACCCTGCGGGCAACTGGACATCCGAGAAAGGGCACAAATCTTTGTAGGCAACACTGACTTGGTTGCCTAAACCGTGCATGTTCCTGAAGGATTGCTCCAGGCTTTTGACTTTTCAAATCACTTCCTCCTGTTCCTCATTCTTAACCGGTTTCTCAGTTTCCTCCGGGATCCTAAAATGGGGTGTATATGTGTATGGCTCAGGAGTTTTAAAAGTGGGTTCAAGAGGGTAATACTGGGTGTCATGAGCTTGGAACAGTGGCTCACTAGACGATCTTTGTAATGTGGCTGGGGGAGGTGCCACAAAGATAGGTACATTTGGTGGAGGAGGGTTCTGATTGGTGATGGAGCTTGGGGATCATAGGTATCTCTTCCCTGATAGTAGTGATGGCTTGGGAAGCATGTTGAAGGGCCGGGGGAAGGGTATTCCGGCGTGTGTCCTGGTGGGAGAGTAGGAGTAACGGGAGGTTCAGGCCCCTTTTGTACCCTAGCCAAGGCTAGCTGCATTTCGTTCATCTCCAGTCTAATTTTTTTCATCGCCTCCTTCAGCATCTGATTTGGCGTCTTTTCTAACTTCAACACTGTTTTCTGAGCCAGTCATGCTTTCTGGTATAGGCCCTTTTGATCTTGTTTGATAATGATATGGTGCCAGTACGCTCTAACAAACTGGTTTGAAATTGGAAAAGCAACAAACTTGTCAGCGTTAGAGTTTTAACAGATATTGCAATTGCACGTTAGGGGATGCAATGTTCTTAGGCAATTAACCCTTTATAACATGCTTTTGCTCCAACCGCATGCATCATCCCGACTTATTTTATTTGCCTCATTTAAGTGTTTCAGAAACTTTCCTTTATTTCTTTTTCTCTCTTTTCTTTTTGTTTATTCACTTTGCCTTTTCTCCTTTCCTTTTAGTGGTGTTTGTTCATAGAGACTCATGACCGGATCCGATGAGGATTGCCTACGTATCGCGATGCCATGCGAATCAGATAATATTGTAGTTCAAAAGGTAAAAGCAAAAAAAAGAGCAATTTTTGGGTTTTCAATTTTCATTAGTACTGAATTACAAAAGACCTTAAAGCATACTTTTTTAAGATTTAAGGCTCGGGACATGCCTTTTCTATAAATTTTCAAAACAAACTTGAAACATGCGTTCTAAAAAAAAAATCCAGACTCGATATCCAGACTCGAAAGGAAGTACAATCAAGAAAACATCAATGGATCCAACCCTGCTCTTGGAACACCTCCTGGTCTTGCAGCAGGCCTACTTGCTATGTCTTCTTGGAGCTGATAGAGTTCTTCCATTATCTACCAGACGAAGATCATTACGGTGGCAAAAAACATGGATCTTGTCATGCCTTCACATCGCCGCACTTCATCGCGATGTAGTTGGCCATCTTGCAGTAGGTGATCGATCTGTTGGGATCTAGCCTCCAAGACCTGAGTGGCAGTGTGATTTTGCTCTTGCAAGTGGCACAGATCTGCTTCCAACCAGTTCATTATGGTATAACAGTGTTCCCTCTCGGCTTTGAACCTCTTGGATTGTCTAGTTATCTCACCTTCTACGTTGTCAATCGTTGTTTCCCAACCTGCGGCCTCTTTTTCATATCTTTCTTTCATCTGCTGAATGAAGGTTGCATATCCCTCAGCCTCTTTAGTCAATCTTTTTTGTGCCTTTGCTAGTTCAGACTTAGCTTTCTCGAGGCCATCTTTATAGTCACGCACCTTTTGAGTAAGGTTATAAATGAGCCTTTCATCTTTCTCGCTTTGGCCCGGATTCTCAGCTACTATCCTCAACTATTGAATATGTGCCCTGAGAGCCTTATTTTCTTGAATCAATCTTTTTCTTTCTCCCTCGGCCTCTTGTGTTTGTAAACTGTTGTTGAAGGTGGCATTTCTCAACTCTTCTCGCAGGTCGCAGATGGTGTCACGATATTGTCTTTCCTTTTTTCCCCAAGCTAATCTTTCTTGAACTTTGTCATTAAAAGCTTGAATGTGGGGCCTTTTGGCAGGCCTAACAAGTTTGGGCTCGGGTTCGGGTTCCGGCTCATGGTTCACATGAAAGCTCCTTTTAAACCATGCGGCGTAATTGGGATCAACCTCACCTTTAGTCGGGTCTGGTACCAAGGTGTTATTTTGTAGATACCGACAACAGTGCCAATCTCTTTTCACCAAAGCCTTGGGGATCGTTGCCTCTGGGTGTAGTTCGATGACTTGAGTGCTCAGGTCTAACTACTCCAGTACCACCTGATATCTTCCAAGTTGTCTCAACACTCTTTGTGGCGCATACGGTTGTATACTTCTCGTTCCTGTCACCATTATATAGCCTTTCAAAGCAGTCATGTAGATGTTCTCCGTTATCGGGAGCCACCCTATGGTCCATTCAACTTGATCTGCTCTCAATCTTCTCAAATAGGCAACCCATGCTTCGAACCCCTCCGGTGGTTTGTAATCTTCCACCCTTTCCTCATATTTCTTGATGAAATTGTTCCCGTCTGAGGCATGTCTCATGAACTTAGGGTGATGGCGAATGTGTTCGATCATCCACATCTGAAGGAGAATGATGCAACCTTCGAAAAACTGGCCCCCAGATTTGCACAAAGTTAATGCCCGGTAAATGTCTGACAACACTAATGGGACAAGAGTGTGATCTTTTTTGTCGATGAGAACCTGTGTGATCCTGACCATACGAATATCTATTGTACCCTCACAATTCGGAAACACCATGATTTCCAAGAACGCTACAATGAAAGCAAATCTTCGGTGAATCTCCCATATGCCTTTGTTCTGTTTGTTACTCAAACCCTTCTCATTAGTTTCAAATCCGGCTGAGTGTCCGAATCTATAATACAAGAAGTAAAACGTACAACTTCCGTTGCTTGCGCGGTTGTTGCTCATTTTCTTGCTAATTTTCAAAAGATCGAAGAATTTGTGTACTGAGGGGGCCCTGGGAAATATAAGCTTCTTCTTTCTCAATTCTTGGCCGAAATCAATGTATCCGGCTATTTCTTCTAGAGTGGGCGTGAGCTCGAAATCCGAGAAACAGAACACATTGTTAATGGGATCCCAAAAGGTCACCAAGGCCTTAATCAAATCATCCCGCAGCTTGACGTGCATGATGTCTAACAGGGGACCCAACTGCTTTTTCACCCAAACTTGGCCATCTTTATCTAGATCTACCCACCAACTTCGTAGCTGTATGTGAGCCCTTTCTATGATAATTTAAGGTGGTTCCTGGACGGTATTCATTTGTACCTGCAGAAATTCAAGTTTAGGGTCGACTCTTGTAAGTTGTCTTTGCAAAAACCTGTTTCCTATGATCCCCAGATGTGGACCCCCTTTTCTTGTTTAGCAATAATGATCATTTTTGCAAACGTGGCCCCTTCATAACTTCACACAAATTTTGAGGTCAGGGAGGATTATTTTATGATTCTTCACAAGCTTGTCCGTTCTTTTAACGAAAACAGCCTTTCGACAACTAAAAGATACTCTAAGGTTATCTCGGCAAGAACGGTTTACTACATTGCCAAAACTGGCTCGGCTCATTTTGACCAAAAATCACAAAGGCATTCACTTGCCCACTGACTCTTTTTTTTTCTTTTTTTTCAAATTAAAAAGAGAAGACCTGGTTTTGCAAACACGGCCTTTCAGCTCCTCGGGGACGAAGATTTTAAGGCTGTGTGGGCTAACCAGTCAAAAACCTCAAAAATGACCAAGGATGGCTGTTTATGCAAAGTCAGCCCTCCAGCGTCCCTTTCGGGAACATTCGGCTATTTTCAACAAAATGGTGTCACCCAACTTATTTATAACAAAATTAGAATTTGACATTTTTTCGGCTATTTTTCCAATAGGGGAGGTTGGACCCGATAAGGGTTGCCTACGTATCTCACATCCGATGAGAATCAAACCAGTGTAGCTCTGCCAAAGAAAATGGACTAAACTTGAAAATAAGACTCTTCTCTTTTGTTTTTTTTTGAATAAGTAAAAAAACACTTTTCAAAATTTCGGCAAAGTTACGACACTACTTGGGCATTGATTTCATAAAAATGATTAGTTATCTCTCTTTAATGCTATATTTATTTATTTTTTATGATTTTTCAGTATTTTCAATTTTCAGAAGCCGGTCAGCATGCAAGTCTGAAGCAAATAAATGCATAAAAGAAACAGGATGCAGCAGGGTGGTCTTTTCACTTCAGGTTGCTTGTCCTAGACGGACCCAACCCCTGTATTGAGTCCCCTAAGTCAAATGCACATGATGCAAATAAACATTCCTACTAGGGATCCGGCATGAAGCTGTGTTTTGCTAGGTTTAAGAAAAAAATGGGTTTTTGGTCTAGAGTTGGGGAACTCGAGCGGACAACTCCGGCTGAGGAGGGGGCGATGTACCGGGAGCACTAAAGTCTGTCCGGCCTTGTCGCTTTCCAAACCTCGGTCTATTTGGTATAATTTTTATAAAAAGTGGGCTACGCGAACGTATGCACCATTTTTCAGAAAACTCAGAAAGAAAAAAAGGTTTCGTAACAGTTTATATACACAGTTCAAATAATATCAAAGTGGTAATAAGCAATATTTTGCACATTAAATCCAAAAAATGTAATAAACATCAGATAATAAAGCAAGCCAAATGCAAAAATTATTCTAAGCTCGAATTTCTAACCCTGAACCAGTGGTTCGGGGTTAATATCGCCAGCGGAGTCGCCAGAACTGTCACACCTCCTTTTTTGGCGCTACCGCACCCCGCGAAGGGTGTGGTAAAGGGAGTTTTTCCAATTAAAGGACCATCGAAACGGGATTTGTTATTAAGAAATGGAGTCGCCACTTGAGAGATTTATGGTGTCCCAAGTCACCGGTTTGAATACCGAATCAAGGAAAAAATTGACTCATTATTACAGCCTACGAATTAGAAATCCAGATAAGGAATTCTATTAACCCGGGAAAAGGTATTAGGCATTCCCGAGTTCCGTGGTTCTAGCACGGTCGCTTAACTGTCATATTTTGATTATTTATCTGATTTTTTAAACATGCTCAGACCTATGTGCAAATTTTAACCTTTAACCGCTTTTAATATTATCATTACTTTAAAGAGAATTGCAACGTCATGAAAACACATCTCGAACCACGTCACATCAATATACCCATGGTTATTGATGTATTTCGACTCCGTTGATATTTGGATTTGGGTCACATAAATGTGCACCGAGTTTAGGGAAGTAAATTATTAGAAGCACGCTTAAAGCGACTAGCGTATTATTATTTTGGGGAGGGCCGTGAAACCTTGTTAAACGGCCCATCCCGAAATCTAAGTAATTAATATATACCAATTATTGAGGGCCCCGCAGTTTGTCTGTTTCTATTTGGCTAGGCTCGTCTCATTTATTTTTAAAAGGGCAATCCTAAAGTGGCTACATTTTTTTATTAAATTCGTCTCTAAAATAAAGGAAAATCTCCAAATTAATTACATGCTTGAAAAGGCCGTAACTTATTTATCGGATTAAAACAAATGCAAACTAAAAATTGTAATTGAGGCAAAAGGAAATTGCTTCGTGCCTTATTCTATAATTGTATATTACTAAAATTAAAATTATAAACAGAATATGGAATTTACAAACAATATTGTCAAAATAAACTAATTATCCTCTAACTAATTTAAACCCACATTGTTAGATGAATTGAACCGTTGGAATTAATTGTCTACAGCTATTGGAAACTAGAATTAACCTTAATCACCAATGCTTATTCGAAAGTTTGTTAAATTTAATCATTAACATGCCTTGTTTGAACTCAAATCATGCCTATTGGATTAATAACCTTAGCGATTACTACTACGATCCTCATTTCAAATGTAAACGGCCTACTGCTTCTACGACATTGCTGGCCATTAATCTACAAAGGCTGGCCTTAGCAACATACTCAAAGAACTACTTTCAACTTAATTATTAATGTAAACTACTTCTGGCCCTAAATCTGTAAGCAGGATAATGCCTAATATAAACGGGTATTGACTACATTAAACCTAATACTGATGACTATATTACAGCTTGGATAAAGCAGTTTCAGTTTATACATCTCACAGGCAGAAATTTACATATGAGTAGTATATGAAATGGCCTACATACAATCAGTAAAAGGAAAAAAAAGAAAAAAACTAAATTAAAATTTCAAAGTTCCATTTTTCGTATGTATTCATGCTTTCACATTTTTAGCTTACAATATTGGCAAGGTTACAGCCATGTACCTGGTATTGGAAGCAAAAGAAGAGGAAGACGATGATCAGCAGAGCAGTAATAGTACAACAACAAGCAGTAACAACCAGCGACACAGATTAAAACCCAACAATAAACTCAATAAACCCAGTTGCAATTTCGAAAACACCAAACAGCAACAAAAATGCACCAGAAACAACATCAACCAATATGACAGCAACAAATAACCAATGCAGATCCGAAATAACCAATTGAAAACCCCAAATATAACAACCAAATCAGTGAACTCCCAAGAACAAACAGAAGGCAGAGATTAAACTCAGACTTCCCGATGAGATGACACTTTCTAATTTTTTTTTTAACTCTCAAAGAAGATCACTTTCAAGAAAACTCTTTTAGATAAAACAAAAGCCTAGACTTCGCTGAACAGAATTGAAATAAAACTCTCGTACTAACTGAACTCCTTAAGGTAAAAAAATTCAGCCTCTATTTCACTCTTAAACTCTGAACTTTTTTGTCTTCAAAATCCAGCCCTTTAATCAGTCAAAAACCTCCCTTCTTTATAGCCATTACAGACTTGCCCCCTCTTAAAACTTAACTACCCGACCAAAACCCCAAAAATCTGCCCATTTCCACTTAAATCCCACTAAGGAATGCTTTTCCATATTTTCAGTCCCAATTCCCTCTTGTTCCACATTAACTCATTAATTTAATGACAACTAATACTCCACTATCAGATTACTATTATTAAACAAATTCCCTAAACTTTTCATTCCCAAATTGCCCCTGAAATCCCCTCAATATGACTGCCCTGCCCTAAACCTCTTTGATCTGTTTTAAACCTTTTAATCCCAAAATCTATCCAAATCTAAAAATTATCTAAAACTGAATTCTGATCAACAACTATAACCAAGTCCTTAATATCAAACAATGATTCAAGGCAAACAATCCAATTCAAGCAGACATGGCACCAAACAAAAGGAATTGATAATGCGAGCAAAACTGAATACCAACAAGACGTTCAAGCAATTATCAAGCTTAAAACACAAAATTAACACAGAAAGAAGCCAAACGGATAACCTACCGGGAGAAAAATATACACTATGGTCATGCTATTCTATCAATCAAACCTGAAGAACTAATTGACGACATGTATTCCATTGACTATACAAGCCATATTGTACAACAATTATCGACAAACAAATCAGAAAAAGACCACAGGTGATTCGAGTGGCATTTGACAGAAAGAGTGAGTTATAATACAACCAACTAATCGACGAAACTTATCAAGTCGATTACACAGCCTATTATATATTAAACAACGAATAGAGACAATTTAACCAAATAAAAGATCTATTGGAGTAGAAGAACAGAACAATTGACAAACAAAAAAAATGAAAAAAGAAAAAATTAATATAACAAACCTAAACAAATAAACAGACATTAAAACATCAAAAATAGAATAAAAGGAGAGAAAGAAAAATACCTTAAATGGAACAGAGAACAGACGGACTTGTATTGACTCGGACTTGAACTTTTTGAGGTCAAACGAACCTTAATCGAGTGTTCTCAACTGAGAACACTTCGACTAAAGTCAGTTAAACACCCAAATTCCCTTCAAATTCGGACAAAAACCAGTTTTGGTTTTCTAGGGTTCTTATGTTTCGATTTGGGGTTCGAGTGTTTCTAGCTAGATTCGACCCAAACCAAAGGTGGTTTGGGCACGGGGGAGGTCAGGGGTTGCCAGGGTATGAATTTGGGCTTGGTTGGGGTAGGTTCGAGTTCTGCTCGAATCTTCAATTGAAGATTGGAGAAGTTCTAGGTTGATTCGAGGCAAGTGATTCATGGATTTGGATTGAGGGTGGTCTAATGGCTTTAGGGTGTTAATTTTTTGGCCGGCGGCGTCGTTGCCGCCGGGTTTCAGGTGAAGGTGTGAGAGGGCGGCTAGGGTTTGGGCTATGGTGTTCGTCTCTGAGAGAGACGAAGAGGGGGGTGTTGGATTGGGGGGGGGGCTGGGTAGGAGATTAGGTTTATGTATTAGATTAGGGGATCAATCTAGACCGTTGGATCAAATGGAACCAACGATCCAGATTGAACAAGGGAGGGTAAACGATGTCGTTTGGTTAAATGGGGGGCGGACCGGGTTATGCAATAGGTCGGGTGGTTTAAACGGGTAAGGGAGATGGGATTTTTACTGTTGGATTGATTGGGATGGACGGTTTGGATTAACACATCTGAAACAGCGTCGTTTTAATGATGTTGGGGATAGACTGGACTGTTTGATCTAATGAAATCGACGTTCTAGATCGAGTGTGACTAAAATGACGTCGTTAGACGTCTGTGAAGATTGGTCAATTGGACCGGGTAAAGACAGTGTTTTGGGCCTGGACTTTGGTCAATTAAAACGGCCCAGTCCGATTTTCTTCCTATTTTTGTTCTTTTTCTTCATTTTCTCTAATTAATGAGACCAAAATTCTAATTTAATAAAATCAAAAAATAATTAAAATGCTAATTAATTCCTAATAATTATTATCACACAATATTAAACACTAATTAAAAATCACACAATTTGAGTTTAAATGCTAAAAATACAAATTATATTATTTTTGTGATTTTCTCATTTTTGTAAAGAACACTTAATTACTCTTAATTGTAGAATTAAATCCTAAATGCAAAATGCGACATATTTTTGTATTTTCCTTAATTTAAACACACATAATCACGCACATACAAACGCAAGCAATTACCAAAAATATCACGAAAAATTCACAAAAATGCACACAATAAAACAGACAATTTTTTGTTTTGATTCTGTGGGAGTAATTCATGTGGGGCAAAAATCACGTGCTCACAGTGACATTATTTTGTCACAAAATATTATGTTAAATTTGCCAATCTTCCTTTTGCAGCGACTTTAGTCGCTATAGAAAGATATTGAGTCTTTCATGGTTTATTATATTGTTGTGACACGGGTCGCTACTAATAGTCATTTATAATGGTGGACCTTAACTTGCAACTAAAAATAGTTTTAGCCGCGATAGTAGTCGCCACTAAAGATGAATAGCAGCGGCAGTCAAGCTAATTTTCTATTCTTGTGGAGCCATTTTTGTAGCGAGGTTTCTCACCTTTTGTGGCAATTGTGTCGCCGCAAAATTTAGGGGTTTAGCAGCGACTTTTCTTGTCGCCACAAATACCTTTCAGGCGCGCATTTGCTTGTAGCAACACAAATATCGCCATTTGTAACATTTAGCTGCAACTTTTAGTGATTTTGTACTGACTTTAGTTTCTGCAATAAGGCTAATTTCTTGTAGTGTGGTATTTACTTCTGTTTTTGTTAGTAGTATAAGAGTAATTAGTTAAATTATACACTTTATTTCCACTGATTTAGTTTTATTAGGCCTTAATTATAAATGAACAAAGGAAAAGGGTGAAAAATTCTGTAACGTTGGCTTGCCTAGCGAGTGCAATGTTAGGCGTCATCATGGTCCCGACGGTGGAAAATTCAGGTCATGGCAAAAAGTATATGAAATTTATATAATTTTTGTATATAACATACAGAACACACACACACACACACATATATACACACACACACATACACACACTTTTTGGCTATTATTTTGAGAGCGGCTACAAAATATAAATTCTGCCTTTTCCATTTTGAAGGCTTGGATTGTGAAGTAAATCGAAATTAAATAATTTGTGTTTCTTTTTCCGCTAGGTATTCACTATTCGTATGAGGCCTAGCTAAATTCGAATTCGTGATGAAAGATCTCATATTAAGGAATAATTAAAGCGTTTCCTAACAAATGCAATTTCAGTCAAACCCCTCATCTCTAGTTATGGACAATGGTCCTTTCTTATCTCTTCGATTATTTGATGCTATTTGTACATCATGCATTTTTACAATTTTAAATTTAAGAAATTAACTTTTTTAGATCTCTTATGCGTAAAAAAAAAGACAGATCTCTTACGTATAAAAGTAAATCTCTTATGCGTTAAGAAAAGATAACAACATGCTCAAAAGGGAAAACATTATCACATTATTGTATAATTAACACAAATATTAAATGACGACTTAATTTTATTCATAACTTGTTACAACAAGCTCTAAAGAGCTGCAAGATTATTACTATTACATCTTGCAAGTACAAAGGTTTTATATAGTGACCTTATCCATGAATGGCCTCACCTTTGTAGGAGCAGCACCTGCTGCAACCATAGTAATTCCGGCGGCCGCAGCACCCATACCGGCAGTATCCTCCACCACCACCGCGTCCACCACCACCGCGTCCACCACCACCACGTCCGCCACCTCCACGTCCGCCGCCTCCACGTCCGCCACCTCCAGGGTATCCGCCGCCGCCAGGGTATCCGCCGCCACCGCCAGGGTATCCTCCACCACCATATTGTGCTTCATGTACTTCAGACTTGCTAGTGGATTTCTTTGCTGCATCAACTGTGAAAAAAAGAATATTGTTTTTTAACTGTTTATTCTTCTTCCCTTTTTAGCTTATTATTATGTGATCCTAGCACCGAATTAGAAAATATGCATTCCATAAAGTTGTAAGATATAATATTTTAGAAGGTTTAAAATAATTATTTATATGCAAAATGTAAATTAATGGAGGTTTTACTTATATACTCTTCTTTCATGATAAAATGTGCAATTATTATCCTAGTAATTATACAATTTAGTACATATTTCCTCCGGTTCAATTTAATCGATTTTCTGGCCTTCTTTTTAGGTTGACAATATTTGATTTTTTCAAATATCAAGAAAATATAATTTCTTTTATTTCAATAAAAAAATTAAGGTTAATATGATCAATTTATTAATTATTTAATGCTAAAAGAAAAATTCTGTAAAAACAACCAAAAAGTAAATTACTGTGGACCTAAGGGACTATACAGCAATTTCAAACTCCAAGTACGTACTTGTTCTAGTGGGATTTAAATAATATCATTATGACACGTTAAACACTAATTTAAAACTTGAAAAGTTAAATAATTTCACTAAATAAAAATAGGGCTTAAGAAGAGAATTGAATATATATGCAAATAATGAGAGGGGTCTTACAGTCCTCTGCTGAAGTGGTGGAAGTCTCAGACAACTCCCTAGCTAAAACCTCAGAGCTTATCATTAGAAAAATGGCCAAAAAAATGCCAAGAAACAGAAATGCCTTGTAACCCATCCTTTGTCAAAGTTTAGTAATGTTACTTGAAATTGAAGGATGGAGAAATTGATGCAATATTGGGCTCTATTTATAGTAAAATTTGAGTACATAACTGATTGAATAGAAGGGTATTAATTTCTGAGGGGACCAATATTCAGTTGGCAGGTGAGGAGAGTGAAGAGTTCACATTTGAATTCTAAAAAGATATTTACATAATTCTTATACCATAACAGTGCGCACAAGCGGATCCGAGATTTATATTCTACAGGTTCAACTTTTAAGGCTTTTAGTATTGAACTTATTTTAATCTTATAAAGTTATGGGTTCATATCTAAAATTTATTGCGGTTTCAATAAATTTTTGCACATAAATTTGTATCCGTGTTGAAAGTTATGAGTTCAGTTAAATGCGTTACTATAGCGCTACACCCGCCCTGTAACAGTCCATATATTTTTTGCATTATCAGGTTAAACTAACATGTAATGACGAATAATTAACAACTAGTACTTATTTAGTCGTTAAAAATTTGCAAATTCTTATAAAGAAATTAGTAGATTACGTTTGTATTTGGAAAATGTGCAAGATGAGAAACCCCTGCACAATAGAAGATGGAGTATTCAATTTATGTGGTGCAGTTTGATTAGACGTAAAATTTAAGAAACAAATAACAATTTTTAGAACTTGTCATCTTAAATATATGATAGTTTTTTGTAACAATAAATATATGTTATTAAGGGAAAACATAAAATTTAATGTTAAATTATTCTTAAATACAGAAAATTATCGTTCTTTTTTAAATGAATTAATAAAAAAATAGTGTCATATAAAATAGAATAACAAGAAGTAAACGTCATTAAACCATTTCAAGGTGATTTTTAAAATCTCGACCGCAAAACATTTCTCAGTGGTATTTCTGTGGATTCATTATCCATTAATAGTTTACCACCAGTTTCTAAATTCCTTTAAAATTTTGGACACATCATTTGGGAAAAATCGTACATTAAATGTTGTGTATTATTATCGGATTATCATGCAATAAACTACTAGCTGGCATATTAAATTTTATCAACTTGTTAGCATGGGCGAATTTAGGAGCGGAAGGGAGTTTATCCAATTCTAGTTCACCGAAGAATTATTTATTATACCTATAAGGTAAAATTTATTTGGCGTTTTTATATAATTAATTATATTTCGAATCTCCTTGCTACCGTCCAAAAGTATAGTTCAGTAGTCAAATCTTTGTGAGGTTTCTAGTTTAATTTCTACAACCTTATCCTGACATATCTAGCTAGAAAAGATTTAAATTATAAACCCCGATATTGTGATAATTTTGAAAGCTATCTACATAATTTAATATGGTGCGATATATGTTAGTTGTCATTTTCTCTATATTACATTTCATTACTCCTTTTAAGTGACTTGCTTACAAATGATTTTTACTCAGTGTCAAGAATTTTTACATGTTAGTATAAGTGTAAATATTTAATTATGAATCTAATAATTGAAATAGTCTGACAGCTTCTAAATGCCACGTACATAATTGCTTGCCGACGAATTAAAGGCATGACTGACTTATTAGTTCACTTATAAATAATGCGAGTGGATAATGTCAAAAGGTCACTTATCAATTGAGTTGATAAAGTCTTCTTAGTTTTGCCTTTCACAAAATTGTATTAGTCACACCAGCCACCCAACCACCGAGTCCAAAACTTAAATGACAAAGTTTTTGGACTCAAAATACGTTTCTATAGTTTTAAAATAAAAAGTTATATTTTTACCTAAAATGCGATATTGTACTGTATTTTACTTTAATAATATTTTAGTTATTAAAGTAAAGTGCACTATAATACTGTATTTTACATAAAACACATTGTTATAGTGCGTTTTACCTATTAAATGTTGGAAGTTGGATACATATAGAGAGTTGGATAAATGTTGTTGTTGTGGTTTCTTTTTTTTTTTTGGTTGAAAAGATAATTTGCATTAAACAAAATAGAATCTACAGAGGGGTGGATGCTGATGCATCTAAGTTAACATGAAGTAGTGTCATATTAATACATGGGGATTTTCCCCTATTGCTAATACTGTCCACCGGTGGGTTTTCCTGCAGTGGTAACCCATGTAGAGGTACCTGTCGTGGATTATCCCGTTGGCTCTGTGGCATGTTCCCTTGGCTCCCTTGTTGGTCCATTGCCTGGATGCCGTCCTGATCTTGTTGCAAAAACTGGTTCACAAAATGCGGTGGCTTGTCAAAAAATTTGGGAATGGTCGTTGAGTCCATGCTGCATCCAGCTTTTGCTAGCCCATCTGCCACCATGTTCCCCTCTTTGTAGATATGTGTGATCGTAGGATTAAGCAGCTGGTCCAGGAGGTACCTGCAATCAGAAATTAGATTAGTATAAAGTGGGTTGTCGTTCTTGAAAAGCTTGATTACCTCCATGGCATCGATGTTAACTTCCAATGGTGTCAAAGAATATGCCTGTGCAATTTGAAGTCCCTGATAAAGTGCGTGCAATTCCGTCATAATGATGTTTGTATCTTGGCAATTTCTTGCAAACCCTACTATCCAAGTTCCATTGAAGTCGCGTATGACTCCTCCTACACTCGCTTTATTGTTGGATGTGCTGACTGTCCCATCCGTGTTTAGCTTGTAGTAGTTTGGTTTTGGTGGTAGCCATTTACCAATATGTGCCTTTTTAGGTTTGTGGTATCTAGCAGTTAGATGAATAAATTCTAGTGCATGGCGAGTTATTTGTTTTAGAGACACTGATTTTATTTCTTGGTTAAAAATATTATGATTATGTTGTAGCCAAATACCCCACAAAGTATATGCTAAAAAAGTTTTCTGGTTAATGTGGTGAGGAATGGTGTCGTGCTTAGTAAACATTAGTTTTGGAAACCAGTGAGAGGGGTTGGCTTCAGTATTGATCTTATTTACGAACATTGTTAGTCCTAATTCACCCCAAATGTGGGTTATGTGGTTGCAATGAAGGAAGATATGGGCAACATTTTCCCTTTCTGTATGGCATACTTGACATATTCCATCTTGGGTGATTCCTATATGATGTAAGTAAGATTTTGTTGGTAATCGATTATGCATGATTAGCCAGACGAGTGTCTTTATTTTTGGTGGGATTTTTAATTGCCATATCCAATGAAAGGATGGTGTTTTGTCATGTGTACGTAGTGACTCTTTAAGCAAATAAGAGTACATTGATTTGACTGTGAAATTCCCATTAGGACTTAGGCCCTATGATATTTTATCAATGTTGTGTGTGTAGACGGGTATATGAATCCTCTGGATTGTAGTTGTTAACTCATCAGTGATATTAAAAGGAAATTGATTTAAATTCCAAGTGTTTTGATCCCTATAGGAGTTGACACTCCTGTTAATGTGATTATGGGGTATAGGTCCAATTAGTAGTGAACGGAGTGTAGTGTTTGGGGCTATCCATGGATGCAACCAAAGATTGCGGTTTGGGTTGGATCCTAACTGCCATTGAAGGCCTGCTTGGCATTTGTGCCAACCTAGAAGAATATTTTTCCATGTATGCGAAGTGGACGTTTTATTCAGTGTATGTTTGTATTTGTGTATAAGGGTTGATGCCCATAAGGAGTATTCAATTTATGCGGTGTAGTTTGATTAGACGTAAAATTTAAGAAACAAATAATAATTTTTAGAACTTGTCATCTTAAATATATGATAGTTTTTTGTAACAATAAATACATGTTATTAAGGAAAAACATAAAATTTAATGTTAAATTATTCTTACAACAACAACAACAACAACCCAGTATAATCCCACTTAGTGTGGTCTGGGGAGGGTAGTGTGTACGCAGACCTTACCCCTACCCTGGGATAGAGAGGCTATTTCCAAATAGACCCCCGGCATCCTTCCCTCCAAGAACTTCCCACCTTGCTCTTGGGGAGACTCGAACTCACAACCTCTCGGTTGGAAGTGAGGGTTGTTAAATTATTCTTAAATACAGAAAATTATCGTTCATTTTAAAATGAATTAATAAAAAAATAGTGTCATATAAAATAGAATAACAAGAAGTAAACGTAATTAAACCATTTCAAGGTGATTTTTAAAATCTCGACCGCAAAACATTTCTCAGTGGTATTTCTGTGGATTCATTATCCATTAGTAGTTTACCACCAGTTTCTAAATTCCTTTAAAATTTTGGACACATCATTTGGGAAAAATCGTACATTAAATGTTGTGTATTATTATCGGATTCTCATGCAATAAACTACTAGCTGGCATATTAAATTTTATCAACTTGTTAGCATGGGCGAATTTAGGAGCGGAAGGGAATTTATCCAAATCTTGTTCACCGAAGAATTATGTATTATACCTATAAGGTAAAATTCATTTGGAGTTTTTATATAATTAATTATATTTCGAATCTCCTTGCTACAGCCCAAAAGTATAGTTCAGTAGTCAAATCTTTGTGAGGTTTTTAGTTTAATTTCTACAACCTTATCCTGATATATCTAGCTAGAAAAGATTTAAATTATAAACCCCGATATTGTGATAATTTTGAAAGCTATCTACATAATTTAATATGGTGCGATATATGTTAGTTGTCATTTTCTCTATATTACATTTCATTACTCCTTTTAAGTGACTTGCTTACAAATGATTTTTACTCAGCGTAAAGAATTTTTACATGTTAGTATAAGTGTAAATATTTAATTATAAATTCAATAATTGAAATAGTCTGACAGCTTCTAAATGCCACGTACATAATTGCTTGCCGACGAATTAAAGGCATGACTGACTTATTAGTTCACTTATTAATAATGCGAGTGGATAATGTCAAAAGGTCACTTATCAATTGAGTTGATAAAGTCTTCTTAGTTTTGCCTTTCACAAAATTGTATTAGTCACACCAGCCACCCAACCACCGAGTCCAAAACTTAAATGACAAAGTTTTTGGACTCAAAATACGTTTTTACAGTTTTAAAATAAAAAGTTATTTTTCTATCTAAAATGGGATATTGTATTGTATTTTACTTTAATAAAATTTTAATCATTAAAGTAAAGTGCACTATATTAAAGTAAAGTGCACTATAATACTGTGTTTTACATAAAACGCATTACTATAGTGAGTTTTACCTATTAAATGTTGGAAGTTGTATACATATAGAGAGTTGGATAAATGCTGTTGTTGTGGTTGTTTCTTTATGATTTGTTTTCATCCATCTCTTCAATGGGGGCCCAGAGAAAAAACAAATAAAGCACACCACCCTAACTCCTTAGTCACAAAGTAAAATCAGAACCAAGAGAGGGAAATGAAACCACCATTTCAAAACTTTGCTGTAGAATTAGATCTGTTCAATTTAGACTTGTTCAAGTGCTTTTGTTTAAGTTTTATTTTCCATAGTATTTTATTGACCAAGAAATCCAAAGGAGGAGGATTTTGAGAACTTCTGTGACCTATATTAAATCCTAGGGTATCTCCAAAGGGAAAGAAAAGTGAGACTTGTATAGGAAAAGGCCAGAAGAAAGGGTGCATAGAAAGAAAAGTCGAGACAGTGGAAAACGCACTGTACTAACTGTGAGCACGTGATTTTTACCCTAAGCAGATTATATTAAAAAAATCAAATAAAATGATTTTTATAATTTTAAAAAGTATATTGCAACTTTTATTACTTAGTCACATAATAACTCATAATTAAAATACAAAAAAATATATATGCTTTAA
>MU737798.1:80601-110173 GCA_026770625.1 Nicotiana glauca | reverse complement strand
CTGAAAGGGATGCTTCTATTTTTAATTCATCTTTTCCACTCTCTGTTTGCTTTTCCTTGAATTCCTTTCGGCTTAACCCTAAATTCCAAAACTTGTTGCAAAGGAAAAAGTGGCAGGACCGGTTTCACAGAGTTCCGTCCGACAAGAGGCAAAGAAGATACCCAGCCTCAGTGGTGTGTCAGTCCAATCCCGACTGATCATGATTACCTCCAAAGTAAAGACGTTTAAAAAAAAAGTCAATGGTTTCGAGAGCAGAATGAGATGGGAGAACCAAACCCTTACACGAGCAAGTCATCATGAAAGCCTAAAAGTTTGAGTTTTGTCAAGTTTGAAAGAATTCCTCCCTCTAGATCGGCAAGCAGCAAAGTTCTCTACGGAAATGGGACTGCGATCAAGCAATTGAGATGATCAAGGCCACAAAACCAACCTCCGTTTCAAACTAACAAATTGTTCTTCGTTGAAAGTTAAAACAGGTGTAGTTCAGGAGACCATACAAGAGACGGACGCACCATTAGAAGAAAAGAATAAAAAAAAAATCATGATAGCAAGGAGCCTTTTCTTTCCAAACCCCGGCATAACCCATGGATCTCCCTGGCATAACCCAAGGAGCTTTTTCTTTTCAAATCCTGGCATAACCCGCGGATCTACCTGGCATAACCCAAGAAGCTTTTTCTTTCCAAATCCCGGCATAACCCGCGGATCTCCCTGGCATAACCCAAGGAGCCTTTTCTTTCCAAATCCCGGCATAACCCGCGGATCTCCCTAGCATAACCCAAGGAGCTTTTTCTTTCCAAATACCGGCATAACCCGCGGATCTCCCTGGCATAACCCAAGGAGCATTTTCTTTCCAAATCGCGGCATAACCCGCAGATCTCCCTGGCATAACCCAATGAGCCTTTTCTTTCCAAATCCCGGCATAACCCGTGGATCTTCCTGGCATAACCCAAGGAGCCTTTTCTTTCCAAATCTCGGCATAACCCGTGGATCTCCCTGGCATAACTCAAGGAGCTTTTTCTTTCCAAATCCCGGCATAACCCGCGGATCTCTCTGGCATAACCCAAGGAGCCTTTTCTTTCCAAATCCCGGCATAACCCGCGGATCTCCCTGGCATAACCCAAGGAGCCTTTTCTTTCCAAATCCCGGCATAACCCGCGGATCTCCCTGGCATAACCCAAGGAGCTTTCTCTTTCCAAATCCCGGCATAACCCGCGAATCTCCCTGGCATAACCCAAGGAGCCTTTTTTTCAAATCTCGGCATAACCCGCGGATCTCCCTGGCATAACCCAAGGAGCTTTTTCTTTCCAAAATCCCGGCATAACCGCGGATCTCCCTGGCATAACCCAAGGAGGCTTTTTCTTTCCAAATCCCGGCATAACCCGCGGATCTCCCTGGCATAACCCAAGGAGCCTTTTCTTTCCAAATCCCGGCATAACCCGCGGATCTCCCTGGCATAACCCAAGGAGCTTTTTTCTTTTCGAATCCCGGCATAACCCGCGGATCTCCCTGGCATAACCCAAAGAGCCTTTTCTTTTCAAATCCCGGCATAACCCGCGGATCTCCCTGGCATAACCCAAGGAGCCCTTTTCTTTCCCAATCCCGGCATAACCCGGCTATTTCCCAGCACAACCTAGATCCATTCACAAAGATACACAATCCTGATTTGACTGTCTAGCAACTAACTCATGAAATTTTCCTAGTCAAAACTGGGGCAGAAAATTTCGTTTGTTTGTTTTCCTTTGATGTCTTAAGCAGGTCTGACCTCGAGGCACATGATTCGATTGGCCTACCGAATGAGTCTCAATCCAAAATGAAGAAAAGAGGAAAAGAACAAAAAGAAAAGCAAAAAAAGGTGAGCTCAAATATTGGAGCAAACAAAAAGGGCGAACTACCCGGAATCTGATTGAAGTCACGAGCCCCGCCAATCTTGTTTCACTCAATGTTGCAGAAATAAACAAGCACCTACAACCTGCGAGCATCAAGATTCAGATCGAAGTCTACAGCAAAACCAGCTAAGACTCAAGATCAAGTTTTCGAGAGAATTATAGATATGAATCTTGTAACTCATAGTTGATAGGCATAACTATGATTAGCTGCGATTTTCCTTTTTGGTGTAATAAGGAGGTCAGTAAGTAGTAGCAGCAACAGCAACGACAGTAACAGTAAGATCACAGCTTCATGGTAGTCCCAGCTACCAAAACTTCCCGAACTACATTAACCTGATTTCTGTTTAGCCCAGGATATGTAGGAGGCCTCCCGAAGCAAAGGCTCGATCAAACTCTTTCAAAATGCTTCACACGGAGTACTCAAACAGGCAAAAATCGCTCGTATCCGCTCATTTATCTTTGCACGAAAACTCTTCGTGTTTCCGGTCAAAGAGGGGCAGCTGTGAGCACGTGATTTTTTCCCTATATGAGAATTACTCCCAAAATTCAAAAATATGTTTTGTGTTGTGTGTGATTTTTTTTTATGGATTTTTGTGTTATTTTCATATTGTTTGCATTTCTCTGTGTGTGTTTATTTGTTAGATTAATATAAAATACAAAATATTTCACGTTTACATTTAGGATTTATTAGGAGAAATTAAGTATTATTTCTACAAAAAATGAAAATCACTAAAAATAATACGCTTTACATTTTAGCATTTAAAGGTCTAGTTGTGTGATTTATTTTTTATTAATATTTGATTGTATGTGTTATTTGTTAGTAAAAGTTAATTAGTATTTTCATAAGTTAATTTTTGTAATGTAATTTAGAATTTTATTTCTTAATAAATTAGGAATTAGAAATGAAGAAAGGAAATTAAAATAAAGAGAAAATCGGATTGGGCCATCCCATATTTAACCAAAATCAGGCCCAAAAACCTCACCCCTCACCCGGTCCGGACCAGTTCCTCTCCAAGACATCCAAACGACGTCGTTACGGCACGCCCATCCCAACCATTGATCTCACCTGATCAACGGTCCAGATCCTCCAATCCTCACCCGCACCCATTATCCGACCCCGACCCGTTACCAAACCGGATCGCCCCATCGTTTCCTTTAAATCTGATCCGTTGGATCCCATCATCCAACGACCCAGATTAAAAGAGTCAACTTTTAATGTGACAAAGACCCCCAAACCCCTCTACTCGTCTCATTCCCAAACACCCTCCCTAATCGTCTCTCTCAGAGACGAACCAAATAACCCTAGCCGCCATGAGCCCCCTTCGCCTGAAACCTGATGCCGCCGACTACCATTTTAACACCATAGAACCTCCATCATACCCTGAACCCAAATCCGCAAGCCCCTTGGCTCGAATCTAGCTACATCCTCTTGAATCTTCAATCGAAGATTCGAGCCAAAACTTAACCTACGCCAAACCGCCCCAAATTGATACCTAACACTCCCCTGACCTCCCTCGTAACCAAACCAACACTGGTTTGGTTCGAATCAAACCCAAACCACTCGAACCCAAACCTAAGCCCCAAGAACCCTAGAAAAGATTCGAGCCTGGCTGAAGATTTTTAATGGTTCAATGGACCTTAGTCGAAGTGTTCTCAATCGAGAACACTCGATTAAGGTCCGTTTGGCCTCAAAAGTTTCAAGTCCGAAGTGGTCCAAGTCCATTTGATTTCTGATTTTCCTTTTTGAGGTATTTCTTCTTCCTTTTCTGCTATTTTTTGTTTATTAATATTTGTTGATTAGTTTAGTTTTGTTATTTTCTATCTTTTTCGGTTTTTTGTCGATTGTTCTGTTTCTTCTCCTTAAGACCTTTTATTTGGTCGATTTGTTTGTTTCTGTTTGTTTGTTTAATTGTGTTTGTTATAGGATACATATTCAATTCGATTAATATCGTCAAATAATTAGTTTCGTATTTCCCCTGTTTTGCCCGAAAACTGTGAATCACTGGTTTGTATGTCGATTATTTGTTATCGATTATATGTGTTGTAATTGATTAAATGAATATCGTCGATTAGTTGTGTAGGTTTGTTTGTTAGAACAATATGGTAATAATGTTATTAATACTATCTAAATTGATCCAAATCATTGCTTGAATTAAAATCTGAATCGTTTATAGCTGAATTTAGGAAAGTAAATTGGTTATAGCTGGAGTCTAATGGGATTACAGAGTTTAGTTTGGCATTTGAAAGCCTGAAAGTTGGTTTATTTTAAGCATTCTGCCAGTAATGAACTGGCATACCCTTAAAGCTAATTCAATAGTTTAAGAATCACGTCAGGAGTGATATGGGGAATTTAATTAAACAATACTGCCCATAACCATTGGATTTTAATAATAGATTGGACACTAAGTAATGGGAAGTCAGAGACCAGGTTAGTTTAATACTAAAAGCTGAAGTGCACATGGGATTGGTTAGTGGAACCTACTGTACAGTAGGATATTCCCTAACTTTTGAACTCCCGAAATTTAAAAATTAGAAGTCCCATGCTTAGACAAAGGAAAGTGGGGAATAAGATGGACCGATCAGTTTCTTTTTTAAATCTTTAGACAGGCTGTAAAGAGGTTCAGAATTTGGTTATATAAGAAAAATTTTCAGAATAGTGAAAGGGGACTTCCGGTTGGAAATCAGAAAAAGGTTTGAAAGCAAAAACTGTTCCACTACTCCCCTTTGAGTTTGTCTTCTAATCGAATATTGAACTTCAGCTTCCATAAGCCCTTTGAATATCAGAATAATAGTTTGAACTGTTGATCCTACCCAGTGATACTATTACATTAGTCTGGCGAGCAGAAATAATCAGAATCATCTTGTTTTCTGTGCTATAGTGAAGATTCAAAACATTTGAGAGCGTTTGTTTGATCTGTGTGGAGTATAGCCTGTTTGGCTGTTAGTTTTTTTCAAACTGGTTTTCGAGTCTTGCTGGGTTCTGAGTTGCTTTCTATGTGCTACTGTTGGGCCTGCTGTTTGCTTGCTGTGTTTGGGCTGCTACTGATCTCTCCCTCTTTCATTTCTATTTGTCCAATTCCAGGTACACAGTTTCGAACTTATGTGGTTGTAGACTTGAATTGAAGTTGGAAAATGAAAGAATGCTCGTTGGACTTATGTCTCTGGGTCGCTGCTTGTTATCCATTTGTTTAGATTAGCTTGTTGCGTACATCTGTTTAGTGTAAGGTATATTTGTATAACTTAGACTGTTGTAGTTTCGATTTAAATCATGGACCGTAAAACTGAGTTGATGTTTCTCGATAGCATGTGAATTCTGTCGACATTAGTGCTAGCTTAATTTTTTTTTCAAAGTTTGTATTAATTAACGGTTAGATAAAAATAGTGAGTTAAAAGTAGACAGTTTCATATCTGACAGTGAATTATCCGAACTAGTTCTGTAACGTAGTAATTCGTCTCCTTATTAGTGTTAGCCTTCCACTAACCATTTGTCCTAGTTTAATAAGTCATGCGCGAATAAATGTTTTCAATCTAGTTCGACAAGAGGAGTTGAGATGTATATATAAAATCAGAAGATAAATGCACATTTTGTCTTAGAGGTTCATTGAATCGGCTGCTTTTCCGATTATTTAGTAATGAGTTAGTTTAAAAATTGGAATCAGTTTGTGTATTATCGCTTCGCATGGAGTAATTGGAAATAACTTCAAACAGACTTCGGTTTTACATGAATTAAAAGGTTGCTAAGGTTCGATAGCCGTCCTACCCGGTTAAGCTGAAATAAATGACCCAGGCACACGTTCGACTCGCACATTCGTCAGGAGGCCTGAGTCTATGTTGCGATTAGGCCCTTTTTTGTTTAAAGTTTTGAATGTATAGTTTTAACATAATAAAGCAGTTTAAAGTTAATAAAATCACATAATTTACAACATGTATTAAAATCAGATATTTTAGCCATTTATAACAATTTAAGCGACCGTGCTAGAACCACGGGATCCGTGGGTGCCTAACACCTTCCCTCGGGTCAACAAAATTTCTTACTTAGAATTTCTGGTTCGCAGACTTCATTTGGAAAGTCAAAAATTTCCTCGATCTGGGATTTAAATAAATTGGTGACTTGGGACACCATAATTTATTCCAAGTGGCGACTCTGAAATACATAAATAGTCCCATTTCGAATATTGTCACTTTAAATTGGAAAAAACTCCCCTCGCATTTTTATCCCTCGGTGTAAGGCGCGCAAAAGGAGGTGTGACAATAATAACTCTTAAATTGCAAAACAGAAGCAATTCGTAGACAAAATTGATAAACACTCTTCATTTTTCAACTTTGAATCACATTTACATTGGATTGGATTCAGAAATGTGTACCTGAAAATTTTAGAAATTCAAAAGTAGAGTCAGTGATAACAGCAGCAGTGATCAGCAACAGCAGTGCACAGAAGCAATGAACAAGGATCAAAATACAGCTCAAGGAGAAATGAATTCGATCAAACGCAGCAAATCTATTCCAAATTAATCCAGGAAATCACAGATCACTCTCAAGTGCGAGTCACTTAGCTACAACTTGATCAAATCTCAAATTGATTCAAAATGATTCAATACTCGAGTATAAACAGAGAAAACAAAACAATTTAGACTAATTCTGATGTTAAATGATCAATGGAACAGTACTTTTTGTGGTTTTTGATATTTTTCGATTTTTTGATTTCTGGAAAATACCAATTGCAAAGTGAAGTCTGAATTCGAAAAGGATTTTTGGGAGGGAGATTTTTTAGAGCTCCAAAAAAAACCTTTTAAAACAAGGCACATTAATGCCTATTTATAGATAATTCTTAAGGTATAGCTTCAGATTTTATTTTACTCTTTTAACCCCTTTTTATTTCTATTTTCACCCCTTTATTTCTAACTTGTTCTACAAGTAACTACACTTATTTAACCAAAACTTATACTATAGTCTATTCTAGAATATTCTATACCTTTTACAATTCCTGAATTACCCCTACTTCATTTCAGAATTTACTAAACTATTATTTTTATGCCCATATTACCCCTGAAATTGTGTTATAACTACTGTTAACCCATTTTATATACCCAAAATGACCCTACTTTACTTTTATAATTACTGCCCTACCCCAGCCCTTTTTAAAACTAACAGCTATAACCAAACAGGCTAAATGCCTTTGTAATTCAATATTAACAATTATCAATTAATCAATCAGCCCCCTAAATGACACAATTAACACTAAATTAATTACTGAAATTTCAATTAACTATTAACCACACTGCCAATGAACAGAATATAAACCAACAATCCAATTAATTACTAATTAACCCTAAATTGATATCTAACAAATCGACTGACTAAAAGTAATTCAGACAATTAAACTTCATGATAGAATGTCAATTATCCTAATCAAGTAATCATTTTAATCGAATTTTAGAATTTAAACCTAAAAGTACTATTTTAAAACTATTAACAGAAATCAATATAAGTTCAAACCCTAATTAACGAAATATCAGCAGAAAAAGAAAAATACCAGAAAACACAAGAAAATAGTCAAAACAAACACATGCAGAAACAAATAAAGATAAAAGAAAAAGATTGAGGAAACTTATCTAGGGTTCTCAGGAAACTTCTAATCAGCTTGCTCCAGTTACGCTTGAGCCACAATTCTTTGAATCCTTTAGGATTCATGATCTGTAACATCCCTAATGGTGTGTTTTCCAATAGAAAATACATTATTAGGGGTGTTACGGTCATGAATCCCCAAGAATTATGCTAGGGGTTCTTGACCAGAATTTTGAAAAGAGAAATTGGAGGAGTTTTGGGCAGTTTCAAAACAAATGGGTATGGGGGTCCGGTAGAGGAGGTTGAGACGAGTCCAAGGTGTTAATTTGAGGTTTTTTTGGCATACCTTCAATCTTGGCCAGAAAATTATAAATCAATATTTGACGATTTCCGGCAAGATTTGAAGGAAACTACCAATAGGAATGAGAAGAGGGTCTTATGAGGAAGCTAGGGTGTTAATTTGGTGGTCATTGGACTAAGTGATGTTCGCCGGCGGTAGGGTTCCGGCGAAGGAAATAGCTTTATTCGAAGGGTTAGAGTAATATTCGAAGGAAACTAATTACAGGGGTGGAAAGAGGAAGGGGAGAAGGTGTTATGGTGTTAAACTGGTGGGTTTTGGTTGAGGTGATGTTTCCCGACGACGAGGGTTCCGGCAAGGTTCAACAGAGGGTATGGTGTCGGCTTGAGTCGTTAGGGTTTGGGAAGAGATATGGGGGTAGGGGCTTGTTCAGACCATTGTATATTAAAGGATTATTAGATCTGAGCCGTTCAATTGATCAACCTCGACGGCTCAGATCAAATGACCCCAAAACTACGTCGTTTTGGCTTATTGGAGAGCTGGACCGGGTGGAGGTTATTGGGCTGGGGCGTGATCCGTTTGGGCTGGGTGTTTGTTCAATGAGCCCAATTTTTGGTATTTTATTAAGATCATTTCATTTTTTAATTGTTTTTCCTTTTAATTTTGTTTTTCTTTTATTTTTGCATTTTTGTATATTTTATTTTTTCTGATTTTATAAAAATGCTAAAATAACCATCACAATCAAATTGACTCTAACAATTATATTTCTTAATTTTAATTATAGTAATTCCTAATTTAAATGCAACCTAATACAAATTTAAACTAAAAATGCCAAAAATATTATTTTTTCTATTTTCCTCCTATTTTGTTCTAAAATAAATTAATACTAATTAATTCTAAAAATGTGAAATTAAATTCCTAATGCAAATGCATATTTTTGTATATTTTTTTAATATGAATTATTATACAACTAATTAACACAAAAATACAACAATTATCAGAAAGTGACACCAAAATACACAAAAATTGTAAAAATAAAGAAAAATTATTTTGTTTGAATTTTTGGGAATAATTTGCTTAGGGCAAAAATCACGTGCTCACAGCTTCTATACAGCATGTTGATTTGCTTTACGTGATTTCTTACTGGTCAGTTGTTATTTACCTTTATTATTCACTGAGTTGGACTACTCACTTTACTCCCTGCACCTTGTGTCCAAATGCAGGTATTTATATACTCGGTAGCAGGTTTTGACTGATTGGAGGTAGGGTTATCGGAGTTTAGCGAGGTGGCTGTCAGCATTCGCAGCACCGCTTTTCTCCCATTTCGTTCATCAGTCCTGTTTTGTATATTTCAGACCTTGTAGTTGTATTTATACCCTAATAGATGCTCATGACTAGTGATACCCTCGGTTTGGGTTGTGTTTGGGTTGTACTTCCGCATTGTTATTGTATTATCTGTTGTTTAGAAATTATTAAATCATATTTTAGCCTGTTTTATTGTTGTTTAGCTATTGACTTCGAATTGGAGATGTGTCGACTGACCTTGTCTTCACGAGAGGCGGCATTACAACCGGATATGGGTTTAGGGTCGTGACAGTATTTTATATGCCCTGTATGATCCATCCACTAAGGGGTTCCATAGATTGCCGATTTGTAGCATTTGGGTCGGAGGTAGGAAATTTAATCCTGCTGGTTTAGGGTATGATAGTTCTATGGAGGATAATAAAGTGGTTCAAATTGTTAAACAGTCTGGGCCTGAGTGGAGTGATTATGCAATAATGGTTTATATCTGAAGTTGGATTCATGGAAGCAACTTGAGGATTGTTCATACAGTTTCAGTGATTCTGGCTTATTTTTCGGAGGTGTATTGTACCGGATTGGAGGTACGAGTTTTTTTTTTGGAAGGAGGACCTTTTGTAGGTTTTTATCTTAAAAATGAGAGATTTGATCCGTTGCCATTTCCTGAGAATTTTGGTGGGGATCTTGGTGGTTTATCTTCATCATAAAGGAAAAAGGAAAAAGAACAAGAAAAAGAATCATGGGCCTTTTGGTGATCCATTGGTTGTGTGTTTGGGTGTGTTGAGAGGATGCTTTTCTTTGGTTTGTTCATACGCTGGGAAATATGACCCTGACCACTTAGCGCATGTCTCGATATGGTCGATGAAGAACTATGGAAGCAAAGAGTCTTGGGTGAAATTGTTTCAATTGGATATTGGAGGTAGAGGGTGCGATGTTGTGAAGCTAATTGCATATTCATTGAGTGTCAAGGAAGTCCTTCTGCATATCAACATGTTTGGCAATGAGAATTCTTGCTACCTTCATAAGCTCATGTGGTGTAATTTAGAAAATTCCTCACTCGAACGTCTCGAGATTACATGTGAGATTTTCAGCCGTTTTAAATTTTTTGTCTGTTTGGGAATCCTTGTTCCATTATATGGAGGAGGAGGTAATAATGGAGATGACGAGTCTGAGGCCAACTCAGGATAGATTGGAGGTAAGTTAAATGACCATTTTATTTTTTTATTTTTTTGAATTGGTAACAAATTTCATTGACATATAAATAAAGTCTCAGCGCCAAGATACTGCTGAGAGAAAAGGTCCCTATTTTCATACAGGGGTACACCATTATATTTTTAAAAATGGGACTTATGAACAATAATCACATATTTTCTTTAATATGTCACAACTGTATTTGAATTAGTGTTGTATGTCATAGTCTGATGCCTAAAGTTTTGAAATTGAGATTGTCTTATCTTAGTTGACATCTGGCTCTAGTTGTCGAATCAGGCCTTATCGATTTTCAAGACGTGTCATAGTTTAATTGTCAATTGACAAAATGATTAAACTAAAGATACGATAGTTGGTTGGTTTGTGCATTATTAAAATATTAGTTTCTAATATTTTTGAAGCATGGTTAAAGATTTATTTGGTCTATGATAAGGATACTTCTTATTCTTGCTGTGTTGGAAGTGTAAGAAACACTACACACACTTCTCTTTTCCTAATTATGCTCCACCTCATGATCCCACCTGTTGATACCCAATTTTTTCTCTATATATTTTCAAAATAACATATATATATATATATATTCATAAATAAACATATCCGAAAGTTTTGATATTTTTTCTAATTTTTAAAGATTTTAAAAGCAATTTATTGCCCATTTTTAGCAGTACAAAATCAGTAATTATTTCCAAAAATTATCCTTTTTGTGATTAACTTATTTTATTCTCATATTTACACAAAAATATAATTAAAGTAATTTTTGTATATTTTTACGAATTTATTTGGTATTTCTAAAGCTAAATTGCATATAATTGCAATTATAGCATATTTTACGATTAACAGTATTTTGCAATTATAAAATTATTTCCAGTATTTTTGTATTAATATTTATATATTATTAATTAGTTTAGTGCTTTTAATTTAGTTTTAAAATCATTGTTGCTATTTTATAAAATAAAAAGGGGGAAATTAGCTATTTAACATCTAGCCCGTTTCTATTTCAATTATAGCCTCATTTCCTTTCAATTTTAACCTCAATTTAACCCCCAATTCCGCCCCAAATCAAAATAACCCAGTTCTAATTTTAACCCGACCCTGACCCGATTTTAAACCCACCCGGCTTCCCTTTAAATCCAGGTCGTTGATCATTTTGATCATCGGCCGATATTCTTTCTTTCCTTTTTTAATTCCCTACCCCATCTAACCCGAATCTATTCTGTCATATACGCCGCCTTTGAACTCTTCATCTCTCAAGCTCTCTCTAGCCAACTCCGAAACCCTAATCATCTCCCACATGTTTCTACCATATTTCCACCGGAATCCATGGCATTCCAAGCCATGGGTAGCCTGTGCTCACTCTCTCTCACCGTTAAACCTAAGCTACTCGAAGTTTGGAGGCCTGACTTCAATGGCTCTCTTTATATCTATCTCAGATCTGTAGATCTATGGCCTCACCGGCCATTATTCCGGCATGTTCGAGCAATATGATTCTCTTCGACTCAGAATCCGACTTTCCTCAATACCTTTCTCATTCTAGGGTTTTCTCTGCTTCTAAGCCGTCTGAGGTTCTGTACTTTCTTATTTCTTTTAAATCTGTGACATGCCTGGTCTTTGCTCGACTTTTCAAAGGTTTTCCCCAAATTTCCCTTTTAAAATCGCTCAAATCCGATTTTAGGGTTTCTGAAAAAGGATTTCTTCAAATACCTTTTTGATTCTCCTGTTCTTTCTTTATGTGTGTTTTGTGCTCGATTGTTTTCTTTTACCACGCATGAGTTTGCTCTCTTGTCTCTTCTCTATTATGCCAGACTCTTCTATTTTTTGCTCGCATGATTAATTCGTGTTGATTAATACTCATGCTTTGCTATATGTGTGTTTATTTTTGAGCTCTTTGATTTTGTTCACCTTACTGAGTTCTATTTATGTTCCTGCTAAGCATGTTTTACCTACTTTGTTTAAATTCGTATCATCTCTTTCTTCTGAAACTTGTTTAAATTCCAAGTTTTCTCAAGCATGACTTTGAATAAGTGTTCTTGCTATTCTGTATGTTTGTCTTTCATAAGTCTTTGAGAAAGGGCTTCTGAGCCTCTCCCAATGTCCTTGTCTTCTCACCTCTGACTCTATTCGAAACCCTAGGTTTTGGGGGGTTTCTTTGACAAGTGGCACTAGGGTTCCACTTTGGGACCCTAGGCTTTCAGACTCACTATGAGCCTGTAATTGAACTTGAATCTCTTTTGCTTGTGACTCTGAGACTTTCAGTGTTAAACTCTTTTTCTATAGTAAACGACTCTTTTGTTTGATATATGTGCTTTATATATGAGAAAATTCTTCTTTCAAAAGGTTTTCACCAACCAAGTGATTGATTCTGGAATCCCTTTAATAAGGCTGATGATTTGTCACTAATTTTTTCAATTGAACCTCTTTTACCCTACTGGCTGTTTACTTAGTAAAAATTCGATGCTTGTGATGTTTTCCTTAAATACACGATCTTGTGTATTCCTTCTGTAATTCTGTACCAATTTTAAATTATTTCTATATTTATGTGACTCTTTCCTTAGTTACTTTGGATTCCCTGTGATTACAATTGGATCCGGGATCCTCTTGGTTGATTTTCGAACTGATGCCCTATTTTTTTTATTTATAAATACACTGTTATTCCAACTTTCCTTAATTACCCACTATGTATTTGGCCTTGTTTATTCACTATGTGGTTTCTTTGCCCTAATCAGCATTACTGAACTGATTTCTTTTCCTTATTCTGCCTTGACTAACCGTTTGAACTAGACTCCTTAATTAACGGAGTCCAGTTGTCTTAATTGACACTAATTGATTGCTATTTCCGTGTTCGTGCACTCTTTGCCTATGTACTGCTTGTTTTCAAAACTATATAAAGACATGTCTTCCTCTCTTTACAAACACTGAGACTCACACGAACAAAAAAACTTCTAATTTCATACTTTCTTGCACTACTAATTTGAATTCAACACTCTGCATTGCTTGAGACCCTTTTGGAACTGCTGTACTTGCAACTTGGCTTTTCAAAGACTACTGTTTTCTTACTTGTTTTCCTTTGAAACTGGTATGTCTTTTATTTAATTTTCTGCCTCACCCCTATGTGTTTACTTCACAGTTTCAGCATCCTTATTTACTTTACTGCTTATGTTTAGGGATTTGTGCTAATTATGTTCCTTCCTTGACTTTTCTATTATGAATCCCTACCCCTATTCCCTTCTATATATTTGAGTTAAGGTTCTTGGCCTGGCAGTATCCTAATTACTGCCTAGGCCATAACCTGATCCACAATGGATCCTAACTCCTAAGTTGGCTAGTAGGCTGGTCAGGGGTGTGCCAGTATTCCCATTCGCTGGGCATGACCACAAGCCTGCCAAGGCTTTCCCTAATTCCCCTATGCACTCATACTTATTCTTAGACTCTTAAGTTCTGTCCCTCTCTTATGAGCCTTGCTTTGGGACCTTGAGTGCCCTCTGAACTTGGACATCTGAGGGCTGACATTTCCACACTGCACTATGATCTTAATTCTGCAATGTGTTTGGGGTGTAAGCACTGCCCGGAGGCCTTTGAGACTCCTGGGAACTTTGACACATCCCAAATATGAGAAAGGCTTTTGGAAATCTGATCCTGGAAGTTGGTTTATCTCATATTGTTGGACTTTGAGTCTGAATTAGGCTGTTTGGATGTAGCTGGAACTTATGATGTAATTTTACTTTTCTTTTCTGATTCATTTGGGTCTGTAATAATTTGTAATAATAATTGGGGATGAACGCATGCAAAGGGTAGAAAACTTACCTATAGGTTATTTATAATTTCCGCATTCTGCATTTTAATAAACCTCATGCCTATAAGTTTTCCTACATCTTAGAAATTATGCCTATAAGTTCTATATATAGAAATCATGATCTTAGGTTTCTGCACATCTGCATCATAGAAATTATGCCTTAAGTTTTTCTGCATTCTGCATTTTAGAAATTATGTCTATAAGTCCTACACTTCTTCATTTTTTTTAGAAATTATGCCTATAAGTTCTGCATATAGAAATCATAATCTTAGGGTTCTGCACTTCTGCATATACATACTGCTAGGCAAACAGTCTCAGGTTTAATAAATAACCAACTTCACTCTAGATACCATGCCTATATGACTCTTGCATTTATGTAATTGTTTAAAACCAATTACACTTAGAAATCATGCCTATAGGAATAATCAACTGAACCAGCTTCGTCCATTTCATCTACGAGTCTAAAATCAGTCATAAGGTCGTCAAAACCTGCAGATCTTTTGTTTATAAAACTAGCAACCTTTTCCCTAAAATCAGTACGCTCTATTAGATGTCATGCCTATAGGTATCACTAAGGCAAACTATTAGGTAATTAATTGCGACAATTTTGACAAACTACATCCAGACAAGGCTAATTCGGACTCCTCATCTGACAAATATATGATGAATCAGCCCAGTCTATGCTTTTAATTTATTTTAGACCAAACCAGTATTTAAAGTCATGGTATATATGCTCTTTTAAGTGAGGAGGCCTGTGTGAGCCTTAATTGCTATTTGTTTCCCCCCTAAATGTTTATGTGATTTTGCTTGTCGCCTAAACTTTTTATCCTTTTGAAACTCTGAAAAGCCCCAACCCCCTTCCTCTAGGACTAGTAGTCTCAATGCCTCTGAGACTGATAGGATTCGGACGGGTAATAGCATGCATTATTTAATGGTACTATCCCGCGCTTTAATACCTTAACGGGGTAGGAAGGGTAGATATGGATATGATGACCATGCGATAACACCACGTGTATAAATAGTTACCGTGTATTGTGTGGGGTGATCCATATTATTTATAAACCTAGGACCCCCTTTCCTCTTTACTTGTTCACTTCCCCTTTTTCCATAATTTTTAAAGATGTTTAGTTTTCTTCAACTCTTTCACTTATTATGCACAAGCTCTTTTAATTGTCGGTTTTCAGCACTGTTTCTTTTTAAACTTCCGCCCATTTTACTTCTTTGTCTGATTATTTACATTCGTTACTTGATCCCCATTTTTCTGCACTTATACATTCTTTTAAACGACTATGAAACCACCTATTCCCTGATTTCAGCATGTTTATTTGACCTTTATACATTCCTACTTGTAATCGTTATGTGAAAGTTGTCTTGTACGTTTACTCGCTTTAAAGTCACAATTATAGCATGGCCGGGAACCACATTAGTGGATCTTGGGGGGTGCCTAACACCTTCCCCCTGATATAATTTCAAGCCCTTACCCATTCTATGGTTCTTCTTTTCTTTTAATTTTCTTAGTGTCCTAATGCATTTAATCATTAAGTGGCGAGTCTTCTAAATCTCAAACCCAAATTCCCAAAAGGAATAGAGTTATCCGCCCAAATGCCATAAACCCGATTTTGCCTTTAGAAAAAGGGGGCTATTCGAGCAAAGGTTATTCGATAAGAAATAACCAAATAGCTAGAAGCAAAGGTTATTCGATTCACTCGGTATCCTGATTGGTTGGCTAATGTGGTGCCTGTGTCGAAGAAGGATGGAAAAATCAGGGTGTGCATTGATTATCGCAATCTGAACAAAGCTAGCCCAAAGGACAACTTTCCATTACCCAGCATCCACATTTTAATCGATAATTGTGCCAAACGTGAAATCGGATCTTTTGTGGATTGCTATGCCGGGTATCATAAGATTCTAATGGATGAGGAAGATGCAGAGAAGATGACATTCATCACGCCATGGGGAACTTATTGTTATTGAGTAATGCTATTTGGTTTGAAGAATGCTGGGGAAACTTACATGAGGGCAATGACTACTGTGTTTCATGATATGATATAGAAAGAGATTGAGGTAATCCCTTTTGAGATCTATACATTTTTTTTCAAACTTCTAAAACTATTGAATTCATTTGAGTCACTGCTACTACTGTTACATTGCTGGTCTGTTGGATTGTTGTCTGCTGCTGACTCATTACAGAGGAAAAAAGAGTTTGAAAGCATATAAAAAGGAGGAGGATTCTGAACTAGAGAAAGAAAAAGATACAAAAACAGCTATTGTTTCATGGCATTTTGAGTGAACTTTTAGTTTTCTTTTCAATTCTTGAAATACTTTCTTGAGTAGGTTGAGACTAGAAAATGGATTAAGCTTGATACTGTTGTGTGATTAGAGGGGTTTTGAGTTTGAAAGTAGCTGAGTTCATTGTTTCATTAAATCCCTTTTGAGATCTATACATATTTTTTTCAAACTTCTAAAACTGTTGAATTCATTTGAGTCACTGCTACTACTGTTACATTGCTGGTCTACTGGATTGTTGTCTGTTGCTGACTCATTATTGATTTCCATTTTGGCTCTTTCAATATCTAGGTACCTATCTTTAAAATCTCTGGTTGTTGAAGATGAGATAATGGAAACTATAGTTGCTCGAAGTCTTATGAATAAATGATGGTCTCCTTAATTTTGTCCAAGTCAGTTATTTGTTTAGAAGTTTTAAACTCAATGGTGAAATGTAATGATCTTGGCTCATAGATGGTTCATTGTGGTGCAGTGATAGTGTGTTATTTTGTTAATTAGTAGTCTGTCAAATTTTTGTTTGAACATTCGAGAAATTGTGTACAGGGACTTTTGAACTCATCTATTCTGCTTGGTATTGTTAGCTTCTAGTATAATTTGCTATCATGTCAGCCTAGATGTTGAATTTGGGAACATTGTGTGAATCTTAAAAATGATTTCAGGACTGGTATGAGTACTGATACCAGTGTTAGGTCTGTGGCTGGCAGATATTTAAAATAGTTCCATGTCTGGGTGTTTAACTTCCATAGTTCAGAATCTTTTAATAATATAATCCCGTTTCGATTGTCCTTTAATTGGAAAAACTTTCTTCATTATATCCCTTCCCGGGAGTGTAGTAAGTAAAACAGAGGTGTGACAGCTCTGGCGACTCTGCTAGGGACAGGAACCCAGAACTTGGTTCAGGGTTCAAGAATTCGAGCTTGGAATATTTGTTGTATTTGGCTTGTATATTACTTGGTTTTATTACATGTTTGGAACTAATGTGCAAATGTTGCTTTTTACCGCTTTGATATTGGTGAACTGTATATAAATTGTTACGAATCCCTCCCCTCTCTGAGTCTTCTATATCATGGAGAAGGGTGCACTTCATGCGGCTTCTCTTCTGTTCAGAGTCTTTTCCCATCTAGAACGAGGTTCGGATAAGTTGCTAAGCCGGTGGAGCTTCTGTATCCCCGGTACACTGCCTCCCCCCCGGCTCGAGTTGTCCGCTCGGGTAAGCCAGGTCTAGAACAATAAACCCAGGAATATCACCACATAAAGATGTTTTGGTCTTAGGAGACTCGGACCTCCTGGTACATCAAATTCAAGGAGAATGAGAAACACGGGATTTGAAGCTCATACCGTATCGACAATGTTTGCATGATCTTTGTCAACGGTTTCGATCAGTGGAATTTAGGCATATCCCAAGAGTCCATAATGAGGTTGCCGATGCTGTGGCTACCTTGGCAGCAATGTTGCACCATCCAGACAAAATTCATGTTGATCCATTGCATATCCAAGTTCGGGATCAGCATGCTTACAGTAACATTATAGAGGAAGAGCTTGATGGCGAACCATGGTTCCATGATGTCAAGGAATATATCAGGATGTGAGTGTACCCGGTGCAAGCCACAGGAGATCAAAAGAGAGCTATTCGATGTCTGGCAAGTGGATTTTTCCTCAGTGGAGGAGTGCTGTATAAAAGAACACCCGACCTCACCTTATCTTTCATTGCTTGCACGTCTACCTCTTCTACCTCAGTATTTCCTTATCTATCAAGGCTAGACATTATCACCGGTATCGGTCCCTTTGATCTAGTCTAATAGTGGTGTTGTGCCAGTACGCTCAGTCAACCCTTTCCTCGATTCGGGTTTTAAACCGGTGAGTTGGGACACCATAAATCTCCCAAGTGGCGACTCTGAATCTTTTAATAATATAATCTCGTTTCGATTGTCCTTTAATTGAAAAAATTCCCTTTATTATATCCCTTCCCGGGGGTGTAGTAATTGAGAAGGAGGTATGACAGGCATCGACACCACATCTTCCCATTTATTTAGGGTAATGACAGCACTGTCGTAATTTTGCTCAGTCTCTTTCTCTTGCCAAGATGATTCTACGGTAATCTTGAAACCTGGGAGTTTCAGCAGAAGTCCCTTCACACACTCTATGTGTATTCTTTGGTTTTAAATTAACTTTTTAAGGTTAATATAATTGCAAAAATTATATAGTCGAAAGATTATTTAGGAAAATTTTACGGAAAATAAGAGAAAGTAATGAAGGGACATTAGAGTTCTCACTTGGGATAACCAAGCAAGTAAAAAGAGTCCTTGTGGACGACGAAATGCATGCTTTGAAATGCTTGCTATTACAAACAATGCTATTAATTTCAGCGCCTCGGGGACGAAGATTTTAAGGCTCTGTGGGTCAATCGACCAAAAATCTAAAAAATGACCAAGGGTGGCCGTATATGAAAAGTCAACCTTCTGGCGTCCCTTTCGGGAACATTCGACTATATTTGATAAGAACGACATCACCCGACTTATTTATAACAAAAATTAAAATTTGACATTTTCTGGCTATTTTTGCAAAAGGGGAGGTTGGACCCGATGAGGGTTGCCTACGTATCTCACATCCGGTGAGAATCAAACCAGCATAGTTCGCCAAATAAAACTAACTATTTTCGAAAACAAGACTCTTTTTCATTGACAAATACACTATTTCGGAAAACAATACTCTTTTTGTATTTTTTCTGTTTTTCAACAAACTAAGGAAACTCTTTAGTTTTTTTTTCTTTTCTTGAACAATAAAACCAACCATTTTTGAAAACAAAATTTCTTTTCCCTTTTTTTTATATTTTAATTTTTTATTTTCTGAAAAATTCGGTAGAGCTTCGACACTATTTTGACATTGGTTTGTTTTTTCTAAAAATAGTTATCTCTCTACACTCTCTTTTTTTCTTTTTCTTTTTCCACGATTTTCCAGTATTTCCAATTTTCAGAAGCCGGTCAGCATGCAAGTCTGAAGCAAATAAATGCATAAAACAAACAGGATGCAGCAGGATGGTCTTTTCACTTCAGGTCGCTTGTCCTAGACGGACCCAACCCCTGTGTTGAGTTCCCTAAGTCAAATGTACATGATGCAAATAAATGTTTCTACTAGGGATCCGACATGAAGTTTTGTTATACTAGGTTTAATGCCTGGGGTGTGAGGCGTATCTAGACTGGCCATAAAACGAGCGGACAACTCGAGTTGGGAATGGGTGGCGTACCGGGAGCAATACTTCTCCGGCTTAACTACTGGACCCTCCCCGTTCTTAAATATGGGTGACTGATAATCCTTTACTGGGAGCCCAGGCCCACCGGCTTTATCTCAACAAAGAATGGGGCGCGTATCCGCGATTCCCGATGTTGTATTTAGAAGACTCAGAGGGGGTGCGCAAGAAGATAATTTATAATACAGTTCAACAATATCAAAGCGGTAAAAGCATCACTTTGCACATTTGATACCAATCAAGTAATAAAATCAGATAATAAATAAAGCCAAATACAACAATTTATCATAAGCTCGAATTTCTAACCCTGAACCAGTGGTTCTGGGTTTTACCTCCCCAGCGGAGTCGCCAGAGCTGTCACACCTTCTTTTTCCGCTACTGCACCCCCAGAAGAGTGTAGTAAAGAGAGTTTTTCCAATTAAAGGACAATCGAAATGGGATTTATTATTAAGCGTTGGAGTCGCCACTTGAGAGATTTATGGTATCCCAAGTCATCGGTTTGAATCCCGAATCGAGGAAAAAGTTGACTCTATATTACAGTCTACGAACTAGAAATCTGGATAAGGAATTCTATTAACCTGGGAGAAGGTGTTAGGCATTCCCGAGTTCCGTGGTTCTAGCACCGTCGCTTAACTGTTATATTTGGCTAAATTATCTGATTTTTAATACAAGTTAAAACCTATAGTGCAATTTTAGAATTATTTACCGCTTTTAGTCAATTTGTAAGAAAGTGAACGTCGTTTAAGAACGTATTTTTGGATCACATCACATGAAATGCACCCGGGTCCTTGACACATTCTTATTCTACGTTTTGGGATTTGTATTTGGGTCACATGAAATGCACACCCGAATTTAAGAAGGTAAAATTATTAAACACGCGCCTAAAGAGACTAACGCATTATTATCTTTGGGGATGGCCGCAAAATTCGCTAAATGGCCATCCCAAAATCTAAGTATTTTAATATATATATTCATGAGGGCCCCGCAATCTGTGCATTTTATTTGGCGAAGCTCGTCTCATTCTATTTAAAGACATCCTAAAAATGAACTTTATTTTTTATTTTTTGTGTGTCTCTAAAATAAAGAAAAGATCCTACTCAATTAACACGCCATTGTGTCCTTACTACTATATCCAAAAATTGCTTGAATTAAAACAAACTAGTCTTTTTAAAGCTTTCAGCATTTGGGACTGACGCCAATCCGTGCTGGAAAAGCAGAACGGGCCCAGTAGGTGGTGAGGGATCGATTCCCAGCGGATGCACAATGCAGCACTCACAAGGTATTCTACTTTGGGTCTAAAGCAAGTCTCAAATTAAAAGGAAAGGGGGTGTGCAGGGACGAGACTGGGCCATCTCTCAGCTGGGCCTAAGTCAGGCCCAAGATAATGAAAGGAATCCAGTCATCACTTATTTACACTTTTCAATTCATGTAGACTAAACAACTAAATTCAGTTCAACTAGCATTTGAAAGTCATGTTTGTTGAACCTAATCGAAGTTTTGAAGTTCTAGTATGAGTGATATGAATGGTTATACACATGGATGGTTTTCAAATCAAATATGTGATCCTGTAGCGTGCTTTCAATCGTACTTTCAACTGTATTCATACATCCACATTCAAGGAGAATATTAACAGATACTGTTCGAGCTAAATCATGCATGCTGGTAAAAAAAACCGATAACCTGATGATCAATCAACTTAAGTCCTAATAATATTTTAGCTACTGATTACAGGCTGAGTTACTCCTATTGAATACAAAACTCATACGATTTTGAAGTCATTCGAAATGAGCTAATATTCCACAAGCAACATAATAATCCAACAAGTCCACAGCTTATACGTAACAAATCGTCACTCAACTATATCAAACAACATGTCTAATATCTGTATGTAACAATTTAGCAAGCAGACTTCAAGATCAAAACAGATTGGAAAATTTCATTCCATTTTTCGAGCTTGAAGTTACAGCAGGTTTTCGAATGTGTACATCAACACATGGTTTTCAGAATGTGTATCTGGATGATAAAACAGAAGAAGAAGAAGGAATGATCAGCAACAGCAGTAACACAACAATCAGCAACAGCCCAGTAACAGATCAGAAACTAGTAAAATAAATTCCAGCAGCAACAAATGAAGAGAAATAACAGTCCAGAAATGACCAGCACCAATTGTAAAACCAACAGCAATACCAACTTCAAAATAGAAGTACACCCAAACCAAAGACCAAACTGTTTTGTAAAACCTGACAGTAACAATCACTACCCAAATAGACCCCAAATGAGTTTGACTGAAGTTAGAACTCAATGGAACAATTCCCACTTATACACTCAAACAGACTGGTCCTAAGCTTTCAAAAGAAGTTCTCTCTTAGATTGATTAAGGAAGAACTCACAAGGCTCATTTTTCAGGACTCTTTTCAATTGACTTTTAATATGTGACCTTTGAAAGAGATGGTTTCAAAAGCCAACCCAGGTATAGAGTGACTTGTAAAACCCAACAGTAATAACAAACACCCAATAGACCGGACTGAACTTGAGTTAAACCAAAAATGGACCAGCAAACAACTAAACAATATCAACAGACTAAGCCCCACCCACCACTGACTTAATTAGATCACAAAACCATTTGAAATCCCACCAGTGTACTTCAGATGAACTTCAACCCTCAAAACAGGAGAAAACTTGATCAAATTTGAAACCAAGAAATAATGTAACAGTGGTTTTGGTATTTTCAAACTTAACCAACTTTTAGGGTATCTCTAACCTTAGTCTTCTTTCTCTCCTTTTTCCTTTTCAACTGACCAAGAAGAGACCCCTACTTCGGTCCAAACTCCCAGCATTTATAGCCCAAAACAGGCCCTGCCAGCTCTTAAGAGCACTCAACCTATTAGGAAAATATTCTTGCCCATGATATTCTCTAACACCCCACTACTAAGTGTCTTGTGTCTTTTTAATTCAAATTTATGGGTACCTATTTGTTTAATAAATCCCTTTACCTCCCTATTATGTTTTGTTCCCCACAAATGCCTTATTTTAATGGTACACTAGCTTAGTGGGCAGGGCACTCAATCATTTCAAATTTCAAGTCAAATTACCCCTGAATCTAGTGAGGTTACTGTCCTACCCAATTCCCCTTTCAAATATACCTTATCAGCTATAACCAATTCTCATATCAGCTGAATGACTAAAGCTGAATGTGAACTCAAGTTCAATTCATATCAGACCCCAAACATTGTTATCTAACTCAGCACACTCAAACAACAATTGAATTCAAACCAGATCAAACAGCATGACAACAAGATGAAGGATACATCGATTCAGGGAATAAACTAACACAATTCCACATTAAACCTAAATACGAACAAGGAACACTGTAAATACATTGAATGAAAACACTGAATTCATATGCAAAGTTACGACACAAGTGAAACACTTGGAACTAATAGTAATTTGACTAATTCGACAAGACATACCACTGTTTTATACATGGGAATAGCCACAGTTTTATACAAAACTTACTGCTACTGACTAGTTTGAATCATTCAAACAAAATAAAAGAAAGAATAAAATCTAGAGTAAACACAAGAATGATCAATTCTAAACAAAATAAGAAAGGGGTAGAAAACGAATCTAATGAATAAAACAAATCAGAAAGAAAAGCAAAAGAAAACGAAAACCTACCGTTTCAAGGTCGGGGCTCGAACCTTCAAAAATCTTTTGGACTTGGGGCCAATACAGACCCCAGTCGAGTGTTCTTGAACAAGAACACTCAACTAGGGTCGATTTGACCTCAAATCCTGGGACATTACCTTGCGCTTGGCTTTGAAAATCCTTTATTTGAGACTTTTCAGAACCATTCGAGGGCAAACAAACACAGTTCATGGAAGAGGGAGTTGAGGTAGTTACGGGGTGTGATCTTGGGGCGGATTGGGCGACCTAGGGTTTTGGATTCGATTCTTCGATCTAAGATTCGAAGAGTTCTGTCATGATTTGAGGAACAAGGGTCATAGATTTGGATTGAGGAAGGTCAGGTGGAGCTGGGGTGTGAATTTGAGGATGCATAAATTCGAATATGAGGATGGTAGCTCAACCCAAGTGTCACTTAATGATGCAGCTTCAATATGGGCACAGGTGGTTGGTGGCACATAGAAGGGTAGAACCTACGGTCTTGGATCACAACATTCCGTACGTCGTCCTACGACCTTGTTGTGATGTGAGTTATTCGCAGATTGAAGAAGAGGTAAAAGCATTACGAAAAGAAGTTGACGAGTTGAAGGAGGAACGGAAAGAAGATCGTGTAAATTTTAACAAATTGCACAGTCTAGTGGAGAAACTTATGAGCACACGTCAATTTAATCCTTTGAATGGCGAGGATGATAGGGATCGTGAGTTTTAGTTTGTTACGGTTGTGATGTTTGAGACATTATTTGTTGTGGTTGGGTATTTAGACTTGGTAATGTTTGCACTTGACTATGATAGTAATGTTCTAGACTAGATTGAATGGTGCCTGAATATCTAACTTGTGTTTGGATGTTTTAGTTACAAAATTTTATATTTTTTTTTATAATTGTTTTCATTTTATGAATTTGATTAGTTGAAATGGTGGATTGAATATTTAGTATTGGCAGATATTGGTGCTGCTTGAAAACAGCTGGAATCTGGCAAAATACTTCCAGATTTCCGACTACGGTAGTCGCAAAGTGCTTAGTAATTTTCCACATATGCGATTGATGTAGTGGGAACATTAAATATATTAAATAATTTATAATTGGTTTTGCGATTGCGGTAGTGGGAATGATAAATAAATAAATAATATTAAATTTGAATTGCGACCATAGTGGTGGGAAATATAAATAAATAAATAATACAGTATTAAATTATATTTGCGACCACAATAGTGAGAAAAGTTAAATATAATAAAAGTACTATATATTATTAGCTTCACCCTTGTGAAAAAAATTAAATAAAATAATAATTATTATACCTTTCGCAACCGACGTAGTGGGAATTTAATATAAAATAAATATTTAATTTAAATTATTTGTGGCCGCGTCTGTTGGACAGTTGACATTTATTAGTAGTTTTCCTTTTTGGTCTTTCCAACTGCGGTAGTCGCAAATTACGGACCGATTTGATCGCAAAATATTTCAGACCAGCTATTTTGCGACCACGATAATTCAGTCGCAATGTAGTCGGAAATCAACTTTTTCTGACACGGTAGGAAAATAGCCATTTTCTAGCAGTGATGCATTCATCTTCTCTTCTTTTTGGACAACTGTTTTTTGCAAATTCTAAACTTCCAACCACGAGTGCACGTGTTTGGAGGTGCTGTGGAACCTTGGGAAGCGACCGGTCTTAACGATTTGCACCCAATCAGACCAAAATTGCTTTCAAAGCAGTGACTTGTCACGACACAGTATTTTTTATAAGTTGTTCTTCTTTCCTTCTTGTTCTTAGTCAATATTATCTACTCATTGTCCTTACACATTCTTGTTCTGGCTCTTTTGTGTATATATATATATATATATATATATATATATATATATATATATATACGACAATTAATTTTGATTGCCCAAAAAATAAGAATTTTATTTCTAAAATTTTGCATAAATGTTTCTTATTCCAAACATGCATCTGCAAATTAAACAAAGTTACAGACATATATATAGATAATTCAGCAAAAATGAAAAACCTATCCAAAAAAGTAGAAGACCTAATAGGGACCCACTAAAGTTCAATTAGCAACAACCAGATGTCCTAAACAGAGAAAGAATAGCAGTAATCTCACAAGAACAGAGAAGCCAGCAAACTTTAAGAGAAAAGGCAGAGAGATTTAACATTGATATACTGAAGAAGAAAAAGAAGAGAAAGTTGAGAAAATCAGCAGATTAGACGACATTTGAGAGCAGTGAAGGAGAAAGAGAACTACAGAGACTTGGGCTGTTGAGTTGGAAACAAAGCGAAGACCTAAACCGTGAGAAATGCTGTCTGAGCGTTACAGAGATCCCAAAATAAAATAATGTGTCTTTTCTGAAAAGCATACACGTGGTTAGTTGGAAAAAATTGTGGGCCACGTGTAACTAATTAGTAGAAATTACACGCGGCGTTCTATTTGGTCGCCCCCATTTAACCTATACCTATTTATTTTAAAATTTTGAACTTGTACCCACTTTTAAAAAAACTTCAGCTCCCTTTCTCCCTTACAGCTCCATTTTAGCTTCTGCTTCTTTTGCTTTCCTTCTCTCTTCCTTGTTGCTGCTTTCTCCACTATCTTTGTTTGTGCTTCCTTCGTCATTATATGCAGTAGTGGTTTCACACTGCATATATTCTAATTAACTCCAACAATTTCACACTGCAAATTAAACTTGGACAACATGGGTAGCAAAAACTAAGCAAATTACAGTTGGTGACAAATTCATAGAGCTGGAGCCTGGAACATAAAACTGGAGTAGTTTTTATCTCTATACAAATTTTTTGGTCAATTCCTTATAATTTTGGTATAATTAGAGATTGCATAATCTGCAATGAAGCTAGTCATACAACATTACATATAGTTCTGAATTTTATCTATAGTATTAGCAATTGGGGCGAAAGTTAGAGAAGGGTAGTCTATTTTTGTTGTTATTGGGAAGAAAAAGCATGAAGAAAAAAGGAGTTGAAGTTTTCGGTTATAAAGACAAAAACTTCAGCTCTAGAGCTGAAGTTTTAATTTTATAACTGACAAACTTCAGCTCTAGAGCTGAAGTTTTTATTTTATAACTGGCAAAGTTTTCCGGTTAAAAAGACAATTAGAAAAGAAAAACTTTAGCACTAGAGCTGAACTTCAGGCCGACTACTAAAATGCAGAAGTTTTGTGTGATTGCCTTTGCTACTTCAGCCCCGTGTGCTGAAGTTATGTGAAAAAGCTGGTACACTTGCAATTTTTTTGCAAAGCGGATACAAGTTAAAATGTGGCACAAAAAATTGGTATAGATGCAAATGCCCAATTAATTACCAATGAAATAAGCCCAAGTCCACTGTACAATTAAGATAACATTTTGTACAATTCGTTGATACTGAGTTCGTCCCTCTTTGCCATTTATATATAGTAAAAAAAAAAAAAAATTTATATATATATATATATATATATATATATATTGTTAAGAGTTTAGCTATGGAGATTTGATAGATCAGAGGAAGAAGAAGAAGTGAGAAGAAGAATGTAGAAGCAGACAGTTACTTCATTTCTGAGAAGAGAAAATACTACACTGTTACATTCATTTTAGCTACAGTAGTATATATATACATTTACTAACTCTAACTAACTACAACTACTAACTATAGTTAGGTATCTAACTATCTACTAACTGTAATTGAGTTAAATATACTAGTCTTTTTCTCAACACTCCCCCTCAAGCTGAGGGATGAAATATACTCTTCATTCCCAGCTTGTTGAGAAGATAATCATGTTGTGGCCTGCACAAAGCTTTAGTCAATACATCTGCTAACTGTTCTGCTGTTCCCATATGTTGTGTCTGTATGAGACCTTGCATTACTTTCTCCCTTACAAAATGACAATCAATGTCTATATGGTTGGTACGTTCATGAAAGATAGGGTGAGCAGCAATTTGAATTGCTGCCTTACTGTCGCAATGCAGAGGCACTGGAACAGTAACATCCACTCCCAATTCTTTGAAAAGTCCAGTTAACCACACAATTTCAGCTACCATAGTTGCCATGCTTCTGAACTCTGCTTCAGCTGAGCTTCTAGACACTGTATTTTATTTTTTTGATTTTCAAGAAATCAACGCATCACCAAACTTGATCACATACCCTGTAACTGACTTCCTAGACTCCACACAGCTTCCCCAAATTGAATCACAATAGGCTACTAGGTTGCTGCATCTATCTGCTGGCATGAGTAGTCCTAGTCCAGGAGTAGATTTGATATATCTTACTACTCTCTTGGCAGCCTCCATGTGAGATACCTTGGGTGCATGCATGTACTGGATGAGTACTTGCACCACAAAGGCTAAGTCTGGTCTGGTCATAGTTAGATATAGAAGCCTCCCAACTAGCCTCTGATAGTTCCCTCTATCTTCAAGTTGTTCATCCTCAGAATCATTGCCTTTCACCACTTGATCAAACTCTACAGAAGTGAGTTTATGATTGAACTCAAGAGGTGTATGAGCAACTTTTCCTCCTGCCAAGCCAAGTTCAGATATCAACTCTAAAGCATACTTCCTTTGGCACATTAAGATTCCCTTTGTTGATCTTGAAAATTCAATTCCTAGGAAATACTTCAGTTCTCCTAGATCCTTCATTTTAAATCTTCCTTGCTGCTCTTTTCGAACTTGTTGAATAATGAGTAAACTGCTACCAGTTACCAACAAATCATCCACATAGACTAGAACAACTACAAGATCATCTCCTCTTTTCTGTGTAAAGAGAGAATAATCATAGTGACTTTGACTGAATCCCATGTGCAAAAGTGCCTATGTTAACTTAAGATTCCACTGTCTGGGGGCCTGCTTCAGGCCATACAAGGATTTATGCAATTTACATACCTGCTTAGTCTCCCCTTGGCTTGAAAAGCCATCTGGAATCTCCATGTAAACTTCCTCCTCAAGATCACCTTGAAGAAAGGCATTATGTACATCCATTTGGAAGATGTACCAGTTGTATGCAGCAGCTAGAGCAACCACAGTTCTCACTGTGACCATCTTGGCCACAGGAGAGAAAGTTTCAGTATAGTCTAATCCCTCTTGTTGGCTATATCCTTTAGCTACAAGTCTGGCCTTATATCTTTCCACATCACCATTAGATTTATACTTAACTTTGAACACCCACTTACAACCAATAGGAACTTTTCCTTGTGGCAAATCAACCAAGGACAAGGTGTTGTTATTTTGCAAAGCTGAAATCTCAGCCTGTATAGCTTCAACCCACTTAGGATCTGTACTAGTCTCTTTGAAAGTACTAGGCTCAATAATAGCTGAGTAGGCAGCAAGGGAAGCCTTGTAGTCTGGATAAAGGTGATTATAAGAGACATGATGTGAGATAGGATGAGAACAGGTGAAGGTTTTTGAGTGACCAACATAATCTGTTAACCATATAGGAGGATTTGAGGATCTGGATGATCTTCTAAGCCCTTCAGTAGGTAATGAGGATGTAGTAGCAGGTGCAGAAGGAGATTGTGCAGACATATCAGTGGGTAATGGTGCAGACATATCAGATGTAGAGTTTGGACATGAAGAAGGAGATGAAAGAGGAATAGATAGAGTAGGTGATAAATTAGAACTGTGAGGCACATGAGAAGTTATGGGATGAATAGTAGAGATATGTTGTTCTGGTGACATATCTGTGAACTCTAGAATAGGAAACAGTGAAGAGTTTCCAATGTGCACATGCTTGAAAGGAAATATATTTTCTTTGAAAATAGTATCCCTGCTTACAAAGAACCCTTTTGAGTGTAGATCATAAAGAATATACCCTTTTTGAGATGAAGAGTACCCCATATGAACAGCTGGAATTGCCCTGGGACTGAACTTGTCAACTTTTTGCACTTTTGTGGCATAGCATAGACTGCCAAATACTCCAAGATGATGTAAAGATGGAGTTTGCTAAAACAGCACTTTATAAGAAGATTTTCCTTGAAGAGATTCAATGGGTAGTCTATTCAGAAGATACACTGCAGTGGAGACACACTCTCCCCAAAATTTTAATGGCATATGAGCTTGAAACCTGAGAGCTCTAGCCATATCCAAAATACTTCTGTGCCTTCTCTCAACCACCCCATTTTGTTAAGGTGTATATACACAGGAGCTTTGATGAAGTACTCCCAGACTTTGTAACAAATGTTGAACTTGATCATTCACAAACTCAGTTCCATTGTTTGATCTAAGACATTTGACTGCAGTTTTGAACTGATTTGCCACCATAGTTAGAAAATTCCTTAAAACTACTATTGTATCTGCCTTTGTAGTCAAGAGAAAGATCCAGATATATTTAGAGAA
>MU737798.1:51302-70439 GCA_026770625.1 Nicotiana glauca | reverse complement strand
ATATATATATATATATATATATATATATATATATATATATATTACTATATATAAAGAGAGATAAATAGTCAGTATCTGAAGTTTTTACTTTCGTTTTTGCAAAACAAATAGTGATTCTGGTTGGAATATCGTTTCATGTAAATACTTTGTGCTATCTGTTATAGGCTTCTACAAACAACCAGATGAAGTTGCCGACGAAAAAAACTAGTAAGCTTTATGAATCTTTACCTACTTATTTGATAGATAGTCTTTTGGCTGTTGGAAACTTCACGTTTCGTATGGCCAGTATTTTGCCTTATGTTAGTGTCACGAGTTCATGATTCATTTCAAAAGTTTGGGGGGGAGGGGATGTTTCATTCCAGTTGGAAATTAGGTTAAATCTTGCTTCAAAAAACTCAAACTATTGTGCCTCTAGATAGTACTAAAAACCTCGTCCACCTAAGAATTGACCGTCAGTTAGGCCTCCTCTACCTGGTGCATAACACAAGCAGCAACACTCTCAGATTTTCCAATCACTTGAGGCATTTTACCAGGGGTGGCCTGACGAATTTTGTGGCATAAAGCCAAACTTTATAAGGGGCCTTAACTTAAGCAATATTGTCATTTGGAAAAGAATCATTTCGTTTTATTTTATTGAGTGTATCAATTTATAAACTATTATCTTCTAATTGTAATATTTTCCTTAATACTTTTAATTCGAAAAATAAATATGAATCATCAATATCGAGTTGATTATTATGCTTATTCTTAGTTTTTACCGCAAAATAGAAAACCAAAAATATGTTCATATGCTTCGAATTGCTCAAATCTATTTTGAAGTGAAAAAATAGCCTTGTCTATTATGTATAAAAGTAATCGATGGGTAACATAGGAGACATCTCTATTTTTTTCTTGGGGAATCTTTTGAATTTCCGCTGTTTAGCTTTTAATTCACTCCATCAAATAAAAAGTGAATAGTCCGTCCTCTAAAGAACTCTTCCAAAGATTTTAAGATTTCATTATCAACATTCTCATTAAAACTATGGTTTTTATGTTGGAAAGAGATTAAGGGGTTGTGGCAACGCGGAAAGCAGAGTAGGAAGTAGAAACTCCAGCCAATGCCCCTAAAATTACATTGGATGGACCTTTTTGGAACCATTGTCTATATTTTGACAAATTTTTGGTGAACTTTTTGAATGTGTTAAGAGGAGAAATTGTATACTTTTAGTTGTTCCGAAAAATAGGACGATAAAATGTATATTTTTGGTATGTATATATATTAGATATATATTTTATATACTTTTTAGCTAGCGACGAATATAAATAGTTTCGACCGACCAAACAACTTTTGTATTTTGCGCAATCAAATGTGGTGGCCCAAAGAGTCCAACTGAATATCTCTTTTCCTTTTAATCCCTTTTAGGCAATTGTCCCAACTTGAATCTCCAAAACTTTAGACCAACTCTTTTTTGCTAATTATTAGTCCAATAGATGTTAAAGGAGAAAGAAAAGAGTTCTTGGATATGAAAAAGCACAAGTAGAGAGCCTACTTTGTCTTTCACTTTGAACTTTGGAGAGAGTACCATCTTGGTCTTTACATGTCTTAACTTTCCTTTTCTTTTTCTTTTCTTCTTTTAAACTTGTAAATTTTGATTGCGATGCTCGAGAATGATGGAAGTTGTGCAACAAGTTTGAACGGATTAAAGACCAAAACAGTATTCACATCCCCCACTAAAGAATCTAATGAAAAGGACCAACACAACTTTTCCTTTTTACCACTACTACTTTAATTTCCTCTCTTAAAAATAGGAATTTTTGCAAAAATAGCCGGTCAAATTCAATGTTTATTTTTCTTATTCAGTATAAATGAATTATATATTGATTACACATGCAAGATTATATACATATTATATATTGATTATATGTATATTATACGTTTGTGGGCTATTTTTAATTTAAGTGGTCGGGTGGGCGGCTATTGGGTTAATTCTTCTTAAAAATACCTTCAAAATGGTGGATTTGCTTTGTTTAGAAACAGATGCCACATCTTAAGCAAATTAACAAACGCAATTGAGAATAAAAGCTCCTTTATTTACATGTTAAAGCTACTGAGAATTTGACATAAAGATAGACATGAGATTCGTACTCTATAAAATGCATGGCTGCTAACACATGCAGTTCCTGTCAAACATTCCTCATTATCTTTTCTTCTTAATTATCCAAATAAATATTTATTTCTCTTTTGTGCAAATTTTCATATGTTTCTCTCTTCCCTCTCAAACAAGTACGTACTCCATCCTATATAGTAGTCCCATTTCTTGCTTCATATGGTATCATTGGACACCTTATCGTCCAAATTTTTATATTAATGTACGTACATACATACATATATTTTAAAAATTATATACATATACAATATTAGTAAAATAACGTAAAATAAAAAATTAATTTTAGACGGAAATAAAACGGTATATATACTCCATAACTCCAAGTCCAAATTCATGTACTAGCTCAATTTTGACATAAATCGACACCGTTTAAGTAAAATCCTATTAACGACTCTACCTAGCCCCAATCAGATTTAGAAAAAAGAGGAAAAAAAAAAAGAAAGAAAAAAAAGCATATTACAAGCCTTATCTTTGCCCATTGGTTCATGGCTCGCTAAGTTTTCCTTTGGAAGCTTGACCTGGTGGCCGACGAGAACTCCTTGCTCTTCTGTTGAAAATTAAAATAAATAAATTCACTTTCCTGCATAAATTCACCAACTATTGAATATCTTTTCCTATTGATTTTACACATAAATTATATTCTCTATTCTGAAAATTTAAATACACTAGCTAACTAGCACGATAGTTTCTTTAATTTTCAGGGCATGTATTTATAGACAATAACTTCTAGTTATATTTTAGGTGATATGATATTGTTAAAAAAAAAAACTGTGTTAAATCTCATTGAGAAACTATTCTTGGAGTGTATAAAAGAGCAGCCCGATACACTAAGCTCCCGCTATGCGCGGGATCCGGAGAAACGCAGGACACGAGGGTAAGGTGGATCCATGATTTCAAGAGGATGGAATGCATATGGTGAAGAGATAATCTCGAATCACGTGTTTAGCTTTAGTCTCTTACAATAAAATTACAACAATTTTGAATTATAGGCTTAAAATTATATTCTTTTTAAATTTTAGTGATTTTCACGTATATATCTATGCTCCGTGCCGAAAACAAGACCGGCCAAAGTAAGATTTGAACCGCCAATTTTACTCGTAGAGCTGCACCCAATAACTATTGTACCATAGGAGTATTTGAGCATGAGTGCACGCACATATATTCAAGTAATTTTGAAAATATATAATATTATTATATATAGTTTAGGGAGAGGAGTATGTGTTCACGTGAACTCATACCCTAAGGCCTAGATACGCCCCTGAGGACGGTTTATTGTACACAGTCTTATCCTGTATTTCTGCAAGTGGTTGTTTCCACGGTTTGAACTCGTGACCTCCTGGTCACATGACAACGGTTTTACCAGTTATGCTGTGACCACGGCTTTACCAGTTATGCCAAGGCTCCCCTTCTATTCTTGGAGTGTATTTAAGGTGAAATCTAAAGAACAGTAAACAATTGCTCGCTAAAGATATTTACATATGATTTGCATATAGTGATGAAGCTTTAGTGGTAATGGAATTTCATGAAAGTACATGATAAAGGAGAAAAGAAAGCAAAAGGGAAAAAAGAGAGATGGCATGAAAAGGTTAAGGGGCCTCGTAAATTGCAAGAGAACAAAACGAAAGGTTAATTAGCTTTGATTTATAATTAGAGAATAAAGTGAAAGACAGCACAACAGATGCTTTTTCTTTCTCAGAATTTATGCATTAACGTAAAGTTACATAACTTCAGTAAACTATAACTTTGATATATGGAACAGAATCTAAAAGTAGGAGTTGATGTAACAGTTAAGCATGCAAACGCTACTACTTTAATTTGTCTCTACTTAAAATATACATACAAGTACAATAAATATCTAAAAACTGAATTTGAACTTCTACGGTATTGAAGACATAATTGATAATTGAATAAAATAAAAGTAAGCTGTTTAATTTCTAACAACTTAAATTTTTAGATAAGATGATCATACACTTCAACACGTAAGTAATTTGCCCTCATGAACCTGAGAACTAACTCTTTTTTCGTTAGGGAATGATGATTAATATGAAAATTAACCAATTAAATCCAAAACAAGTGAAATATTCCCCATAAAGAAGAAGAAAAGAGATGTAATATGAAGAGAAAAACAAAATATTGGAACCGCGCCTTTGATGAGTCTTTTTTACGAGAGAGTTTCGTTGTTTATATTATTAAAACTTCAAATTTGGCTACAGAGTTACGTTGCTTATATTATTAATACTTCAAATTTAGTTATAGTTGATATTTTATAAGATCTCTTGGAAGTCTTAATTCTCTTTTCTTGCATTTTTCAACTTGCTTCCTCTTTTACTTTTTAGGTGGCAAAATGAATGAAATTTAGAGCCACTCCGGTCAATTGAAGTTAAAAAATTGTCCATTAGTTGATCGTAAGTAGAGTTTATTAAATCATTTACACAATCAGGTAATTTAAAAAAAAACAACTACATGTACACGATTCCTTATAATTAATATTGAATGATAACCTAGGAAAATAGGTTAGTTACAGGTTAAATTGCATTGATAATATAAAATTTTTTTGACCTAGTTTATTAAAAGTAAATATTTATGACTATAAGACGTGGTTTATACATATATATGATATACAGTCAAACATCTCTAGCCTCTGCAAAAGTAAAGTGTTGTTATAGAGGATATATATTAGTATAACATAACATAAAAATCGGTTATGTGAAAAACTTGGCTTTTATAGTGGATGGTTGTTATATATGGATATTGTTATAGAGAGAGCTGATTTTATATGATACGAGGGTATGTGTATAATTACAATTTGCATAACATGATGGAAACAAAGTGTGAGGAGGCAAAAATAGAAAATTACGTAAAGAAATCAAAGGCAAACCTGTTATGGATGGGGTCAGGACCATTTGGAACTCTTCTTCTACTCACGAAGTTGAGATCTATCTTGGAATGAATACTTCTCTTTTGTGTTTTCATAAGTTTGGTATTCTTCTTCATAATTCCTTCATTTTCAAATACTCCAACCAACAATAACCAAACAAATCCTACCAGTACCAAAAACCCCAAAAAGCCCTTAGAGAACTTTCTAATATTTTCCATATATAAAGGTTTAAAAACTTCTCACCGCTCTATAATAAAATAGAGGGAAGAAGAAAATTGAAATTAACCAGTGATGTTTCGCAAATGGAAACCTAGTGAAGAGAAGGAAGAAATTAAAAAAAAATTAAAAATCGAAGGAATCAAGAATGGCTAGAGGCAAAGAAAAAGGTTTGGCTTAAGCCAGGATTTTACTAAATGGGCTAGGGGTGGTTGGTTATCTTTATAGGTTGGAGTGATTCTGTGACTTTCTCGAAGCTAGAGGTGTGGGTGGGGGGAGAGAGACACACTGAATTCAATATTTTTTTTTACGTAAACTATAAATAAATATATTAAAAATAATAACATTTAGATAGATATCACGTTCTTAACACATATTTGCAAAAGTGCAATGATTAAATTCAATGGTAACAACATAAATAGCTAGTTTTAAAAATATCAAATTTAAATTATGAATATAAAAAAGTAAGAGAGAGAGAGAGAGAGAGAGAGAGAGAGAGAGAGAGAGAGAGAGAGAGAGGAGTTGGTTTGAACATGACAAGAAGGGAACCAATTGCTTTATACACTGCTATAAGGCTTCTACATGACAATCTTTTTTTCTTGCTTTTTTGCTTTGAAGGGTTTTGGGTATTTTCATGCACTATACGACACCAGCAGCATGCCTAGATTACTATAATTCCTTACGTACGTTAAAATGATAACTGGATTCTATGGCAAACTACTTATACGACTATCAAAGTATTATTTTTTTGGTATCTTATACATTTAGATAAAGGGTGGAGGGGTGGTCACGTTGTTATCATAAACTTGAACAAAGTACCAAAAAAGAATTAGATGTTGGAATATATAGAAGAATACTATTTGTTTAACAACTTGCATCGTTGGGTACCCGTACCTTAATTATGATCATGCAATTGTTGGATTGCACAAATGTCGCATTACTGATAGTTGAATTTAGTGTGCATCACCCCACTTGAAAAAATATAAAGGCAAAATATATAATTAGTTGTTTAAGCTACTAAATATAGCAAAATAGCATATTAAAGCCTGCTCTATTTAATTTTCTTGATTCAATTAATTTTTTTCACGGTCCTCGACCTCATGGTTTTGTCCTCTTAGGCTAACCCAAAAGACGCGCCTCAAAAATTGAATCATGAATTAACCCTTATATGACCCTAGCTTTCCAATATCCCAATTTGGTTAGGGATTTGCGTAAGGTAAGCTTTACAGCTAACGTTTCAGAGTTCAATGAGCGATTGATATCTTTTTAGTTCTTATTTCTTACGTGCTTCTTCAGAAAAGATATATCACCTCTCTCGCTGGAATTAGTAAGTGTATACAGCTAAAGTCGGAGAGTCCGGTTTTACGATCATTATGGCATTTCGTAGCCCGTCTTCAGAAGGCCCGAGGCACAGCTCGAGGTTCGACTTCGAGGGTTCCCGATGCTCAACCTCGGGCAGTGTAGTTTGGCGGCTATCATAGTTAAGCGGAGGATTCCCAAGGTGCGTGATTAGGATTGACCAGGTCTACAAGAATGGTACAAGTCCGTACCAAGACATTAAATAGCTGTACCAGCTGCAAAACTTTGTAATAAATACATAAGTACCATATTGGGGTTCCCCCTCCTATATAAATGGGACCCTTGTCATTTTGTAAGACACTTGATATTCAATACAAGAACAAGAACATTCTCTGCTCTCTAACTTAAACATATTCTCCCTTGATTTTATTGCTTACATTTATTACATTGTTTATATTTATTGTTCTTCATTTGTAACTCATCATTGATCATAAAAATCCATCATCAAAGCTCCTAAAACTGTTAATACTTCATCGGCCATCCACTGCGTAACGCTTTAGCTCGACCTCGAGGCCCAGCATAGGATAACTCGAGACCCCAGTTGTCGACTACTCGGTTTGCATAACATACTATATTCAAACTCTTATCTCATTTTACTAACTCATTCTTAGCATCCATTGCCTAACAACTAGCATTACCACAAAATCAAACTTAATTGTAATTACCATTTTCAAGGTAAACAGTTTGGCACCCACCGTGGGGCTAAAAATAATAGTGATTATTTTCGTGCTGGTTTACTAAATAACGCAAGTTATCCTTCACACTTTTTCTTGTCCAAGAATCTTTGATTTTAGGTGAAAATGTCTAACTCAGTAAATGCACATGAAAACAACGGTCCTGAGGACCATGGAGAGAATGGTGTAGTTGTTTTAGGCATCAGTGTACCACCGCGAAACCCTGCGGATGCACCAGAACCAATTCCCATGAACGTGGTCTCGCACAACGCCTAACACGTTGATATAAGCTCCCACACTAACAGGAGTATATGCCATGAAAACCAACAAGAAGCTCAGAAAACCCCAGCTCGGGAGGAACAAGAGGTTAGCCTTCACGTTATTTTTGAGATATTGCAGGCACAACAGCTGGCGATTGCTTAACTGCAAAGCCACAAAAAAACTTTTAGCACAGCAGCACCGGAAACGGCTCCTCGAGCCAAACAAGTACCAGAAAGATCAAGCAACAACGGGTCAGCAACCGACCCTGCTATCATAAAGATGCTCGAGGACCTCACAAAGAGGATTAAATCGGGATAAAAGAAGATAGAAGCCAATGATAAAAAGGTCGAGACCTACAATTCAAGGGTCGATCAGATCCCAAGTGTACCCCTGGTTCTGAAGGATGTAGGTTCAACGAAATTTGTATAAAAGCCATTCCCATCAAATGATGCTCCAAAGCCCATCCCGAAGAAATTTAGAATGCCTGGTCTCCCGAAGTATAATGAAACCTCGAACCCCAATGAGCACATCACTGCTTAAACTTGTGCTATAAAGAGGAATGACCTGAAGGACGACGAGATTGAATCCGTCCTATTGAAGAAGTTCAGAGAAACACTTTCAAAAGGGGCCATGATGTGGTATCACAACCTAGCCCCAAATTCAATAGATTCATTTTCTATGCTGGCAGATTCTTTTATAAAGGCACACGCTGGTGCCATTAAGGTTGCTACAAGAAAATCCAACGTCTTCAAAATCAAACAAAAAGAAAATGAGATGCTGCAAAAGTTTGTATCTCGCTTTCAAATGGGGAGAATGGAATTACCGCCAGTCTCCGATGACTGGGCAGTGCAAGCCTTCACCCAAGGTATAGCTTCAAAGCAGCTAAAGTAGAACTTGATTGAATATCCCGCCGTGACTTGGTTGGATGTCCACAACCGGTATCTATCAAAGATTAGGGTCGAGGACGACCAATTTGGAACCCCCTTGGGTTTAGTATATCCTAGCAGGATCTTGGCAAAGGAACCGAGGCCAAACAAGGAAATGTATCAACCATATACTAGAGATCAAAGAAACTCCCTAAGACGTAACATATCCTGAAGCGACCAAAGGGCAGATCGAGGTCAGAATCCTCGGGGACTCGTGAGCAGAGCTAGATTCGATGGACACACGGGACCGACGGAGTCACCCCAACTATCCGAATACAACTTCAACCTCGATGTTCCGAACATCGTATCAGCCATAGGTAAAATCAAAGACACTATGTGGCCAAAACCCGTACAATCTAATCCGTCACAAAGGAACCCCAACCTGGTATGCAAGTTTTACGGCACACACGATCATAGGACTGAAGATTGCAGACAGCTCTAAGAAGAAGTAGCCCGACTAATCAGCAAAGAGCACCTCCGAGAGTTCCTCAGCGACCGAGCTAAAAATCAATTTCGAGAAAGAGAGGCGAACAGGAAAAATGAAACAGAAAAGCCGCAACATTTCATCCACATGATCGTTGGAGGAATCAACGTCCCACAGGAACCTATTGTCAAACGAACAAAAATATCTATCACATGGGAAAACAGACTCGAGGTTACATACCCAAGGATGCTCTCACAATCAGTGAAGAGGACATCAAGGCCCTGTCTCAGCTCATAATGACGCATTGGTAATTTTTTTTCTTGTAAATACATTTCAAAGTAAGTGTGTGCTTGTGGATCCAGATAGCTTGGCCAATATTATCCAGTCGAGGGTAGTGGAGAAGCTCTGACTGCTCGACCAGATCATGTCCGCCTCTTGAGTCCTCAACGAATTCAACATGGAGAGTGAGACAACGAAAGGGGAAATCACCATCCCGGTCAACGTGGCCGGCACAACCTAAAATGTCAAGTTTCATGTCATCGAAGGAGACATGAGGTAAAATGCCTTGCTCGGAAGGCCATGGATACACTGCATGAGAGCAGTACCATCAACCCTTCATCAAATGATGAAGTTTCGAATGAAGGACGAAATAAAAACTGTATACGGGGAGCAGCATGCAGCAAGAGAGATTTTGCGGTACACGATGTGACACCGGTATTGACGCCTTCAACATCGGAGGATAAGAAAATAGTGAAGTAGCAATCACAAGCTACATTCTCAGTTGCACCTGAATAAATGATCAAAAGACCATACCGCATCCCCGGAGCATGCGGTTGAAACATAACAAGGCTTGAAGCGTCATCACCACTAAGGTATAACGACTTGAAGCGTCATCACCACTAAGGTATAACCATCTCCCATTTTATTTTACATCTTACACTAACATGTTTGCAGGTGTCCGGTTGGAGAAGTCGAAGCACCTTCCAGCTTGAAGACCTTAGGTTTTAAAGCATGTGTTGCACTTTTTTCTTTCGATCGGATTTTATCCCAAGAAGGGTTTTGCCGGCAGGGTTTTTAACGAGGCAACATCTATATGCTACCTAAGGAGAACTTACCAAGTATTCAAGGTTTCTCTTCAATCAACCACGAATATTGGGGGGCATTCCCTCGGGAGATCACCCCCCCCCCCGGAGGAATCAAGACAAGACAAAGAGGGTCTCGATAGGAAAATGATGTATCGGGCCAAACGGTCAAATGAACCATGTCGGCATAGAATAATCAAATCCTTGAGGACAAAAAAAATGTATACTTTTACCAAGTAATCGATGGAATACCTTCTATCATCAAAATGCCTTGCGCTTCAAAGAAGTTTGCTATTTTTACAAGAAATGACCCCTGAGCCAGAAATTCCCCGAACACTCGGGGATTGACATAAAAAACATGAAGCCGTAAGACCTTCGGGCCGGAAATATCAAGCTCGTAAGCCCTCAATGAGGCAATGTCAAAATGCATAAAGAACGGCTCCAGAGCCAAAAAGTGTCGACATCCCGGGACTGTCGCTAACGGTCACCCTATCGAGATATCAAAAATCTGAGGCCATAAGACCCCAAGTAGGTGACCTTGAGCACGAGAACCCTCCATGTGGAAATGATAGAAAATGTAAGACCTCTATGAGGCATTATCAACAGTGTAAGACCTCCATAAGGCAATACCAAATCTGTAAGACCTCAAGCCATGCATGAATTATACTTGTACCAAGTAACTTATCTGTAAGACCTCTAGCCAGGCATGAATCATACTTTTGCCAAGTAACCTATTTTTAAGTCCTCGAGTAAGGCATGTTTAAATTTATAAGACCTTACAAAAGGCATAATCCGATCCTAAAGTCAAGGCTATATATTCAAACTTGTAAGGTCTCTAAAAGGGCATACCCTCGATATAGACGCCGAGGCCATCTTACTCGGGAAATAAAAGGCTACGGCCAAAAACAATGACTACGGTCATAAGGCTCTGGCCAAACTAACATGACTCGGGGACGCCCAACCGTTGCCATAAAATCACAGGCGCCAACCTATACTAGAGGTCGTACCGACTCATGGCGTAAGAGCCCAAGCGCCCGCCCATATTAGAGGTTGCATCGACCCAAGTCATAAGAACCCAAGAGCCAGACCATATTAGAGGTCATATCGACCCAAGGCGTAAGAGCCCAAGTGGAAGCCCATATTAGAGGTTGTGCCGACCCAACGCGTAAAAGACTAGACACCAGCCCATATTAGAGGTCATGTCTAACTAACGTGTAAGAGCCTAAGAGCCAACTTAAAACACAAAAACCTAAGGGTCTATGAGCTCGAGTCGAAACCCGACTCGAAGACAGAGCCCGAAATGGTCAACTAAAAGTGCCTAAAAGCAAATGCGTAAGAGCATACGGGGCAGCCCAACAGGCCGCAGGGCCGAATTGCAAACCTAAGGGTTTTCCTCGAAGCTCAATTCATCTAGCTAATCATTGACAAGCGTCAAAATTCAAAACAAAAGGAAGACATACACAAGCAACGAGAAATTCATAAAAGAGGAAAACTGAAAGGCTCCTTTTTATATATGTATATGAAATAATACAAGGCTTCATTTACAATGTTCTTAAAGAGCATAATACGCAGGATCAGAAAGGAAAATTCTAGTCTGCTTTCCCCTTGGGGACTATGGCTCCATCACCCTCTTCCTTATTATCTTCGACATCGGATACAAGGAACTTGGTGTCGAATTCATCCGCCTTGATCTGCTCTATCTCTTCCAAGAGATCGAATCCCCTTGCATGGATCTCCTCGAGGGTTTCCCTCTGGGATTTGCACCAGGCATATTTATTGATTCTGCTATCCCGATCAAAAGCCCCTATCAACCTAGATCGAGCATCGGCAACATATTTTAAATAGACGGCTACTTTCTTATCAGCCTTAGCTCCAATCTCTTCAGCTTCAGCCCGGGCATCCACGACCTCGGCTTTCATCTTCAAAGCCTGAGGGATTTCTCCACGTCCAATGCTTTTTGCAACATGGCTTCACGGCGGAGTAGCTCGGATTTGAGCTTGTCAAAAGCCTATGAAAAAGAAGCTCAGTAAGAAAATGAAAGTGCAAAACTGAAGAACCAATACAGTCAACCAAAACTCACCACAAAACAGAGCCACTGAGCTTCCTCAAAGGTTGAGCGTACATTTGCTGTCCTGGTTTCATCGGCCCTAGTAGAACCACTCCCAATGGGAATGTGATCGCTTGAGACCCCGCTTGATGGCCCCTGGCCTCGAGCATCCCCCGAAGTACCTTCGATGGGAGAAGAAGATAGCGATAGAAAATATTCATCCCTCGAAGTACCTTCGACGGGAAAAGAAGATGACGACGAAGTGGGAACCGTTTTTCTAAGGCTAGAACCCCCGGGCGTTGCAGGCTCAGCTAATACATCTTCTTTGAGCCTTCGGGCAGGATTTGCCTCGCTATGAGCACCTTCGCCTTTCAAGGATTCCTCCGTCTGTTATTATTCCTCGGCCCCGAAGCCGACGTTCCTTTCTCTTCTCTGAGGGTCATGATCTCATCCCAGGAAATTCTCCAATGCCTACGGTGACAGAGTCAATACACGTAAATAAAAGTACTTTTCTAAGAAAAAAACCACACAGAACTTACCGTGGTGTTTTACTTCCCATCTACCCTTCGATAGGTCTTGCCACTTACGCCCATCGCAGGTCGAGTGAGCTGCCAAATTCCAAGTCCAATTCTCCAGGTCGAGAACCTCGTATGGCATCAACATGATTATTGTAATAAAGAAAAGGAAAGCATATTTACGAAGTCCGCCTCCACTATGAACAAAAATAATAAAAACACAAGTGTACCACTTACATGTGAAATTTCATTTCTCAGGAACATGAGGATAATATCGACAGTCGTACTCGAATAAATTGACTCATCTATCCTTGGTCCCCATCTTCTTCATCGTCGGTAAAAAGGGTCTGTTGGATCGACATCGTAAAGTTATCAGGCATGGATAATGAAAGGGCCGGTACAATCTGATGAGATGGCTAAGGTTGAACTCAAGCCCAGCTTCCTCAGCAAAGAACCTCATCATCAATACTATCCTCCAGAACGACGGGTGAACCTGTACTAGGGCAGCCTGATATCTTTGACAGAAATCAAGTGTGACTCTATCAGAGGGCCCAACGTAAAAGGTATGTATATATGTTCAAAAACCCGTGAAGGTACCTGCAGTACCACCTTTTCTCCCTATCCACAGTCTCTCCTCACTGCCTCGTGGTGTTCCTCTCCTATTGATGAAATGGACCTCGATGCATGCTCCCAATGGCCCTGAACACTGGGAGGTCTTTTTAACATAAAGTCCCTCCTCGAAATGAAACATCTCGAGGTTGGCTCACTGGACGTCGGCGGTGTACCACCGATCGAGCAGAAAGCAGAGGCAGAACTCTCCTCTTCTTGGTGAACGGGCTTGAGCATAACAGCTATAACTATGGTGAAACAAGAAAAGGAAAATAAGAACATAGGCGAAAACTTCAAATTAAAATAGTGAAAGAGCTGACACAAGGAAGGAGAGCTCTATGAAAATGATAGATCCTCAAAGTAGCGAAATCCTCAAGTAAGAGGAAAGCAAACTCATATATAGAGAAAGCGGAGACTGTCCACCTACTCTAAAGGCCAATATATTCTGGCTAGACCATTATCACTTTCGGAGAAGTGAACCAGCGGGACCACCTCGGTCACTTCATGGCCATGTCATACGAATGACCCTGTCGTATAACATTCTAGGGGTCACAGATTCCCATATCAACCTAGCTTCAAGATGGTGCCCGATCTCAAATATTTATGTTTCTATAACGATGGGCTCTAAGGAGCTATCCACATAAACCTAGCCTCGGGACGGTACCCTATCTCGAGGATCTATGCTATTACAAGTGCGTGTCGTTCACCCAATTCTTTGGCCCCCGAGCTACCCAAGTCCGTATCAGTTCTCGTTTGAGGATTATTAATAAAGCCTCGAGGCTATCTTTATTTTGAGTTCAAACGCTCGCTTGATTACTGAGCCCAAGGGCCACCCGAGTTCGAGTGTTTCCTCGCTCAGGGACTATTTGCAAAAGCCTAAGGGTTATCTTTATTTTCGGATAATCAAGCAAACTTTTGCTCGGGGACTATCAACAATGCCTAACTAAGCTTTATTTTGAAGAAATTCAAGGCCCCGCTCTCATTCAATTCGAACTCGGAAGTCCCGGCGGCCTAAGTTTGTATCAGATCAATCTAGACTTAGTGCGAGGAATGGCAAAGTGTTTCAAGGAATATTATATTAACCAATCGAGAACCAAAGGAATTCCTATGTCCGAATCCAGTATTCTGACTGATCGATAAAGTCACACGATTGGATTTTTTGCAAACACAGGCAAAAAGGAATCCAGCACAAGACAAAAGCAAATTGAAGAAACTGTTGTATTAATAAGAGATGATTACAAAAGCCCACGAGGGGTCTTTACACAGAAACAAAGAAGAAAAAAATTAACAGCTAAAGAGCTTAAACTACTTTCGAGGGTACATCCTCGGATGCGACATCTGCGAAAACCGTTCCCTCGAGGACCCCATTTCGATCTTCAGAACAATATCTTTGAGAGACTCCTTCGAGACAGTTATAGCCTATCAAAGAGCAAAAGCTTTACAAGCAAGGAAAATTGTGGCTTGGTGAAAAATTTGACGAGTACGGGTCTTGTAAGCACTACTACTGTGAAGCCACTTCTTGAGATATTGCACCGGTGTGGGATGCAAAAGTTAGTAGATAAAGCCACCTCACTCCATGGAAACCAAAAGTAATAAGGTGTCACACCAGGTTGAAGTTAAGAGAGATGAGCAGCGGTTCACGATCCACATATCCGCTGATACGAGAATAATTTGAAGCTCCTCTCTCATTATTTCGGGCCAACAACAAAAACAACAACAAACCAGTACGATCCCACTCAGTAGGAAAAAGCTCTGAAAAAGATCTATGGCATAACTGGCAAAACCGTTGCCGTGTGACCTTATGGTCACATGTTTGAACCATAGAAATTAGAGTTTGGATGAGTATGAAGAGAAGAAAGGGGTTAAAGGCTGTTGAAGAATGATTGGGTGCAATTTTGGTTCAAGTAACCTCCCATTTATAGAAAGGTAGTAACGTAGCCGACGATGCAATCAAGCCTTTGGGAAACGTATCAACAGGCGCAATCAAAGCTTTTTGGGAAACGGATCGGTGATGATATCTCCATTTTTTGGGAATATAAACCGACATTTTATTGAATGCTTCTGGGAAGATGAACTGATGGGATGCTTTAGTCATCACGAAAGCTTACATCATAAGTATGAAGTAATTGTGAGAGGCTCAAGGAAGTCGATGTCAAAGGCGTTTCATATCATTCTATTCTAAGAAACCCGGGGACTATCTGTACACGACTAAAATCGGAGAGTCCGACTTTACGATCATTGTGGTAGTCCATAGCCTGCCTTCAGAATGCCCAAGGCACAGCTCGAGGTTCGACCCCGAGGGTTCAATGCAGATCGGCGGCTATCATAACTAAGCAGGGGATTCCTAAGGCGCGTGATTAGGATTGACCAGGTCTACAAAAATTGTACAAGTCCGTACCGTGACATTAAATAACTGTACCAGCTACAAATCTTTGTAATAAATGCATAAGTACCATATTAGGATTCCCCCTCCTATATAAAGGGGACTCTTGTCATTTTGTAAGACACATGATATTCAATACAAGAACAAGAACATTCTCTGCTCTCTAACTTAAACATATTGTCCCTTGATTTTATTGTTTACATTTATTACATTGTTTACATTTATTGCGTTTTATTGATTGTTCTTCATTTGTTACTCATCATTAATCATAAAGAGCCATCATCAAAGCTCTTAGAACTTTTAGTCCTTCATCGGCCATCAACAGCCTAAGGCTTTAGCTCGACCTCGAGGCCCAACATAGGATAACTCGAGACCGCGATTCTCGGCCACTCGATTTGCATAACATACTATCTTCAAACTCTTATCTCATTTTACTAACTCATTCTTAGCATCCATTGCCTAACAACTAGCATTAAAATAAATCACGTATTTTTAGAACCACAAAATCAAATCTAATTGTAATTACCATTTTCAAGGTAAACAGTAAGGTAAGGTTAGACCCCTAAATTGTACTTCTCTTTGAGATGATATATGTAAATAATGTAAAGTTTGCCTCCCACACAAAAAAAAAAAAAAAAAAAAATCATGCCCGTGCACTTTATAATCAATTTTTGGATTTATTAGGATCATACACAGATGAATTTATAAAGACTTTTAATTAATACACTTAGATAATGTAGTAAACTTCTTCTATTCCACGATCAGAATTCAGAACACTAGACATACAAACAAAAACAAAACAAAACAAAACACGGAGTTCTCTAACAATTGAGAACGTTTTATCCTTAACCACCATAGTTTTTCTCTTTTCATATATTGAATAAGTGGATTTCGAAGCTTCTGGTAATTTCTTGTTAATTAGGAGTGTCCTGATTTTCTTACCATATTTGATTTTTTTTATCTTTTGAAGAAAATAACAACATGTTTATCATAATTGAGTTTTCCTATTCTTAAAAGGAAACATAAATCTCTCATATTTGGTTAGTCATTTTTCTGGTAGGAAAAAGTTTGGACTTCTACAAATTAAGGATCTTTTCTTTTTATTTAGTAGCATCCAGCATAATAAGGGGTTTGGGAGTCGTGTTTAGGGGGAGAACTTTACGGGACAAATGTTAGTGTTATTGCGGAAGCCAAATGTATATAGTGTGAATGAGTCACAACTACTATACTAAAAATATGGCAGCCACCAAATAATAAATAAGACAATAAAACAATAATAAAAGGAACACCAGAATTTATGAGGTTCTGCTAATTTTGCCTACTCCTCGGACACAACCAATATTTTATTCCACTCCAAAAATACAAGTGAAATAATACTAAAGAAAGAAGATACAAATGCCTTAAGAAGATAAGAAGGCAAATGAGAGGTGTGTTTAAATCCTAAACATTAGGCCTCATTTTATAGGGAAAAATTCCCAAACCAAAAGTTAACCCACCGGTGTGGGACTAACAATTTTGCCAAACTTCAACAAATCTCCACCTTGGCAAAATTCCACATTTTTAATTTTCTCTCGGTAACAAATTTTGGTTGTGTCTTCATCTTCAATCTTCAGTGTTCAACAATGTTGGTCAAATCCAAACAATGTTGAAACTTGATCGCAGTCACCACTTTTGTCAGCATATCAGCAGGATTCTCTGTAGTATGTATTTTCTTCACCGTGACTCCACCTTCTTCTATGATTTCTCCTATGAAATGATACCGAACATCAATGTGTTTCGTACTTGCATGATAAACTTGGTTCTTCGCTAATTGAAAAACAGTTTGACTATCACAAAAAATTATGATACCTTTTTGTTCAATACCAAGCTCCTTCAGCAACCCCTGAAGCCAAATTGCCTCCTTCGCAGCCTCTGTAATAGCCATGTACTCTGCCTCTGTTGTAGACAAAGCAACTGTTGACTGCAAAGTAGACTTCCAACTAACTGGTGCCTTTGCAAAAGTAAACACATAACCAGTAGTCGATCTTCGTTTGTCCAGATCACCCGCAAAATCTGAGTCACAATATCCAACTACAGACTGATTGTGTTCCTGCTCAAAAACTAACCCAACATCTACAGTATTATGAATATACCTTAGAATCCACTTCACAGCTTGCCAATTCTCCTTTCCTGGATTATGCATATATCTGCTAATAACTCCAACGGCTTGTGAAATGTCAGGTCTCGTGCAAACCATTACATACATCAAACTGCCAACAACATTTGCGTATGGTACCTTTGACATATACTCTCGTTCAGCTTCATCCTTTGGTGACATAGTAGTACTTAGCTTAAAATGGGGAGCAAATGGAGTACTAACTGGCTTAGTCTTTTCATCTATGCCAAAACATTGTAGTACTCTTTTTAAATATTCTTTCAGAGATAAACAGAGTTTCTTTGAACGTCTATCTCTTTTTATCTCCATGCCAAGAATTTTCTTTGCCTCACCCAAATCCTTCATCTCGAACTCCTTCTTCAGTTGAATCTTCAACTTATCAATTTTTTCCAAATTCTTGGAAGCTATCAACATATCATCAACATATAGGAGAAGATATATAAAGGAACCATCTTAAGCTTGCGCAAATACACACAATGATCGTATTTTCTTCTCTTGTACCCTTGCTACAACATAAACTTGTCAAATCACTTGTACCATTGTCTAGAAGATTGTTTCAATCTGTACAATGATTTTTTAAGTTTGAACACCATATTGTCCTTTCCAACAACCTTGAATCCTTCTGGCTGAGTCATATAGATTTTCTCCTCCAAGTTTTCATGTAAAAACGTAGTTTTTACATACATCTGAACTAGTTCCAAATTCAACTGTGCTACCAAAGCCAACATAATTCGATGGAGGAATGTTTTACAACTGGAGAAAACACTTTATTATAATCAATTCCCTCCTTTTGCGCATTCCTTTGGCCACCAATCTTGATTTGTAGCGAACATCTACTTGGTTAGGAAATCCTTCCTTCTTTGCAAATACCCATTTGCACCCAATTGCTTTTTTTCACTTCGGGAGATTGGGCAATCTCCATATATGATTCTGATGAAGGGATTGTATTTCATCATTCATGGAAATCCTCCACTTATCTTCTTCTGAACTTTGGAACGCGTCTTTATAAGTGGTAGGAACATCATCAGCTGCAATTGCGGTTGCACAAGCAACTGTCTCTATGAGACGAACAAGTTTCGTTATTTTCCTTTTTGGCTTGCTGGTTGCTATTGATTCAAGTTGTTGTTGAGGTTCCTAAGTTGGAAGCACCTCTATTGGCTCTCTTTCTAGAGGATAATCTTCATTTGTTTCCTCCTTTGCTTCTTGTGTAGGAAAAATAAATTTTCCCTCAAACTCCACCTACGTAGAAGCACCATCATCTTGTTTGGTATCTTCATTTGTTACCTTGTTTACCATAGCAGATTCATCGAAGGTAACATCCCTGCTGAATATTACTTTCTTTGTCATAGGACACCATAAGTGGTATCCTATGACTCCAGAAGTAATCCCCATAAAAATAGCCTTCTTTGCCCTTAGATCCAATTTTTACTCTGTCACATGATAATATGCAGTTGAGCCAAA